>PVHY01002382.1:0-128249 GCA_004024945.1 Uropsilus gracilis | reverse complement strand
GAAAGGGAGGAAAGGAGGAAGGAAGTTTATGTGGTTTAGCCATCACTCATCTCTCTGACTGCCTGAAAGTATTTCCTTTAAAAGCTAAGGCCTTGGTAGATACCAATTTAATTTAGTCAAGAACGTTGTTTCCTGAATGTCCCCCATTCAACTCAGCACTGTACTCTCTCCATCAAGGGACAGTACAGCCAAACTCTGGACAAATCAGCACCAAACCCTGAGCTAAGTGGTCCTGCGTGGTCTGGCCTGAGTAGGTATGGGTTACAGTGGGAAATTAGTTGATAGAAAGAATAATGGAGGGAATTTCAAGGAAACAGTAAAATAGTTCTTATTATGGCCAGACCATAGGATAGGCACAATGCATCTATGACTTTAATTCTTACGGCATTTAAGCACAGGTCATGTTCTCCATCTACAGATGAGGAAACCTATTCACGGCTAAATGACTTATTCTAAATAACAAAATAAATAAATGATATAAATAAATACTTAATTTGAGACCTGACTGATTCCAAAACTTGTGCTGATGCCACCATCCGTCCATGTTCCCTACATCTAAATAAAGCAGAGTTTTGCCAACTGATGCAATAAAATTTTAACTATATCCCAAAAACAAAATTAAATCTAACCCTACATCCTACCTGCTGCTAACATTACAGAGTGGAATGTAGTGCTATTTCCCATCCTGACATGAATCTTAATTTTCTTAGAACTGTGCTTCTTTGGAGCCCCTGGCTCAAAAGAAAGGAGGCAGAGGGCTAGGGTTGGGCTGGTGGCTGGAGGCAAGGAAGGAACTGAAGGCAAACTCTGCTCATTCCACCACCACCGCCACACCCCCCCTCCACCCCCCCAGCCCCCCCCACACACCTCAACCAAGGGCATTTCCTATAGAAGGAGCTCTGAGGGCTGGCATACCCTTCATATTAAATGCTTTCTTGTCCCCTTATTCCTTTATTGTTTCTTCTATTGAAAGTTTAACTATAGCACTATTGTCAATCTGGACATTGGGTTATTTGCACAGAATCAACAGGAGAGATTTAAAAAATTCTCTCTATGCACTACAAAGTTGTAAAAATAAAAAGCAAGTCAATGTGTATTCTCTCTCACAGAAACTAAATAGAAAATCTAAACTCTGAATCACTTTTCTATTGGCTCCCTGATTTGAGATGAGATCAGGACAAAAAATATATAACATCACGTTAGGTGATAAAGATCAGAGAGTGTAAGTGTTCTGCCAATGTTTAGGAGTCAAGCACATGCAATGTTGCTATGAGCAACGAATAAAGAACAAGTATTGGGAAAATAAGAATCAAAATATGCTTCTAGGAATGATATAAGCAAATGCTAATGTACTAAAACAGGCAATATCTATCATCTGTAATAACAGTTTCTTAAATTTTCCACTAATCTTTGCTTTCCCTGGTACCTATTATTCTAAGTACATGCCTTTCTATACACCCACCCAATCTGAAGGCATGTGAGCATGCCTGCATCCTCAGAGGCAGATGGATTCTTCCTTTGCTGGGCTGCTTGGTTTTGTAGGTTTTTTTCCTGCCAAAAAACATTGTCTGACAAAACATAGTCAGGTCCGAATATGATGTGTTAAGACATCATGCTAGCAGTCAGGACATCCTTCAAACATTAATATCAACAGCTCCATTCAGCACTTTTCTGACCTATGAGACATCTTAATCTCTTCTGAGTCTTAGAAAGGATGGTTTGGATGCACTATAAATAAGCTCTGCCACAGAACAGAAGATGGATGTGCTCAGAGGGCAGGAAGACACAACAGCAGTACACTGCACATTGGTCATGCATTAAATGAAGCTGCACAATTAAACCACCATGCATTTTATTAACTCTCACTGCTAAGAAACACAACACACAATAAAGCCCTCTAACATATGCCAGAACTACATGCATTCCATTGAACATTAATACTCTACCGATTTCAGTAGAATTGATCATTTCTAACTCCAGCTAAAAGACTCTCTTTCTTAGGGACATTTGGAGTTTAGAATGACCCATTCAGCCTACCTTATGGTGTTTTTATTCTTTTCCTATAATAATTAAGGTGACCTAGTCCAATGACTGTACATTCATGGAAAATATTTTTCCAAGGAACCAAACATTTGTCTTTGGAGAGATCAATCTCTCTGAACCAGTTTGCTATATTCCATATGGACTGAGCCTTTTACTGGCAGCAGTATAACATACACATGATGTTGAAAATAGCTATAAGATACTGAAAACCATATGACTGTTATATTACACACATATAAGAATGACAGCTTTGTTAACTTGATGAATGCCATCTTCACCAAAATTTCAAAGTTGAGAAAAAAAGCACTTTATTTTCCACACATGTTCCTTCAACAAATGTTTCTGGAACATCTGCTATGCGCCAGGTGCTGTACTAGGAAAGCAATGAAGAAGCCAATCTCCTGACTTCAGAAAGCTTAATGGAAGAGATAGGAAATCACAAATAAACAGGTACTATAATATCAGGTAACAGTAATGGTGACTAAAAAATATAACAGGTACAAATTAAGAGTAAGCTCTATTACACATGCTGTGATTCAGGGAGACCTCCCATCCCAAGGATGAAACATTTGAACAGAGATCTAAAAAAGCTCTAGAGAATCTTGGTGAGAACAGTGCAACAGCAGAGGATTAAGCAAACAGAAAAGCTCAGCTATACAAATGAGCCTTGCGTATTCTAAAAGCAACATTAATGTGAGCTTGGTGCCAAAGAACATGGAAAGGAAAAGAAGATTCTTTAACGAATAAAGAGATTGTCAGAGACTTGGAAATGCAGGCCTTGTGAGACATGAAAAAAGAGATAAAAGACATTGAGAAGAGCAAGCCTGGAGTATGAATTCCAAAAATTAATTTTCTGTCTGTGTTTTTGCAAATATCCCTTAAGAAGGCAAATTAAAATCAGAGGGCAGTTGAATGGTCATAACAGGAGCCTGAGTTGGCAGTGGCTTGGACAAGAAGGTGCAAATTGGGAATCAGGCAGAAACTTAGAATTGTTTTCTTTTCAGTATGTTTAATTTGAAATGATTATCAAGAATCTAAGTCAACAATAATTGGATTTGCAATCTGGAGGTCAAGGTCAAGGGCAGAACTAAAGATCCATCCTTGCTCAGATGAAAGCAGTTGAGTAGTTATTTAAACTTTTGGGACTATTTGAGATCTATGTGAAACCATTGTGTAGGGACAGAAAGGACTCTGCTATCTAGATGTCCAGAAAAGACAAAGCTTACAAAGACAGCAAGGGAGTAGGAAGGAACCTGCATTATATGGCGGCAGTAACATCATGGGGAGGAAGCTTTTTAAGTAGAGTAGCTGATTGTGACAAATACCCCTGAAAGAGTGAAATAAAGCTGAGAATTGACCATCTGGTTGGTATGAGTGTATAGACCAACTTAAAGTAAATATTCAGAAGTTATTTCACCTAAGTGGCCAGCTTGCAGAAAAGTCAGTATTCTGAATTTATCAAATTGTGTTTTAATTGTTAATAAGAATCCTAGTTTAAGAAATGTAATAAGAAAAGGTCGATGGCTTTCACAAAAATATTCCATTTTTATGACTATGACAAAATTTTAAAATGTATATTTCATCAATAACTTAAATTTCATTATTTTGTGTGTTTTTATTTTTTAGTTAACAGTAATTTTTAACACAGTATTATTTGGGCTAGTTTTGATTCCTTTTAGGTGCCACTAAATTTTAGCTCAAAATGTGCTAAAATTGAACTGAAGACATTGACTGACATATTGGAATATTCTAATATATGGATTAAAATAACTGAATCACTTCAAAATGAAATTTTTGTTTTGAGTCTATACTTTGTTAATAAAACAATTTTAAATTCATTTTCAGTTCATTATTGTTGAAAATAGTATTGTCTTTCAAGAGCTTGCAAAAAAAATCAAAAATAGCTCTGTTGGGAACAACTATTTAATAAAGCACCTAAATAAATTGAAATAACCAATTTATTTAAGTTTGAAAAAACTTAAAAACAAAAAAAAAGGTAAACTTAAACAAGGCATGAGAGGGACTGAGTAACACAGGAAGAGTTACTCATCTGGGTCAGAAAATTTGTATTTAGTGAGAAGGTACACAGATGTGGCAAACACCTCAGTTATTCAAATTTAGATTATAATTCCTAAAACTAAAAATCTGAAGTTGACAAGCTACCAGAGCGAATCCACAAAATAATATAAAAAAGATAAAATATTTGGAAATGAACACAAACATTGATAAATAGTGATAATGAATTCATATTTATTTAAAAACATCCCAAAAGAGTATTTAATGTGAATTAAAAGTTATTTCTATTTCAACTGAAAATATTTAATTCAAAAGCATTCAAAATACATCAGAGCAGCAGAATAGACCAGAAGTCCACATTTTAAATGTAAATAGCAGGGGTGGCTGTTTCCTATCTTCTATATGCCAGAGGAAAACATCAAAGACCCAGTTTATCTGGTCCAGACCCAAGCCAAATCATACATGGTAAGTGACTGTCCAGCCAACAAATTGGCTGAGGGGTCAGGGTTTCCCCATCATTTGTGCTGGGAAAGAGCACCTGAGAGGTTGGGGTAGATATACTGGTTCAGGGATTAGTCTCTGGGGCCAAATTCCAGGGCTCAACCCTTGGATCTGCTGATTATAAGCTATGTGATTGTGGCCAAGTGATTGAGTCACTGTGTGTAATAACAGTAACATCTGCCTTATGTGGCACCTATGAAGATTAAATGAATTAATAGGTGGTGTGTGTAGCACAGTACTTGGCACACAGTAAATTAATTAAAGTAATATAAACTATCATTACAGTGTGAAAGAAGTCAGTTACGGGCTACTTTGAAAGCCAGAATTAAGAATTAAAGCTTCACTCAGAAGATAGGCTCTAATGATTTTTGAGCAGGAGAGTTTGGGATGTAACAAAATTAATCTGATGATTCTGGGAAAGAAATCTGTATTCCTATTTTGTCCCAACTACAACATGACAAGGTCCCTGAGAGCAGGATTTCTATCTTGTTATTAATGATGTTTCTTGTTTATCTCCATAGCTTGTAACACAGAACTTTGTCTATTAAGGGGTGTCTAATAGGTTTGTGGAACTGAACTGAGGAAGAGTAGGTAGTGACCATGACAACAGGATTATAAAGAAAGAGAGGATCCATATGATCTCTATTGAAAGTGCATGGTTGAAGGCATGTGGCTGCCATTTATTTTTTCAAAGAAAAACTAGAAGAAAATGAGCTAAATTTTAGACATCTTGAATTTGAGATGCGGGTGGTACATTTAGGTGCAAATGTCTAGCAGAATTCTAAATCTGAGATTGAGCTTGGAAGATAAGATAGGGCTATAAATAAAAATTGGGGGACCATCTGTCTCTATGTGAGAGTTAAAGTTATAGAAGGGGATGAAATGACTAAGAGACAATCCAGAATGAAAAGAGGAAAGGAAAGAGGAGGGCAGAGCAGGAATTGAGGGAAACAAAATAGAGTATTCCAGAGTCAAGATTCTGGGAGGAACAAGACGGCCACATTCAGCAAAGCAGAGGCATTAACTCAGAAACTCCTGAAACCATACTTCCCTGATTAATGACCCGAGACATTACCTCCAATAACAAACATTGCCAAGTTTCCAACAAACAAGGTAGCCTTTACACATTGCTGCCTTCATCTCCTGTCTCTGAAATAGTTAGACCAGGGACGTTATTCTAATAGCTATTTTCTCACTTTCCTCAGCAAATGCTGAAGCAATCAACATTGAAATTCTAAAACGACTTTTTTTTATACACTTTACCCAAGCTGAAGTGGGAATTGACATTCTTGCAAGATAATAGTAAAATCTGATGTCAAATAAAGTATAGCTTTTCTATACTCAGCAGGATTTGACTTTGTTAGGGTTTTGTTTTTTTTTAACTTGGTATTTGCAGTAACTTAATTTGGGTCTGACAAACATTTTTTCTGAAAAGACATAAGAGCTAGAATATTAATTGGAATGTCCAGATGAGGATCAAAAACTATTTAAGGATAATGTAAATTGGAAGCATAGAAAGATAGCACTTAAGAATCCAGAAACACAAAGACAAATCAAATCATAATTATTTTTCTGATTTTCACACTCCCCAAAACTGATGTAAATCAAGTGGAAGAATTTGGGGTGTGTGGTTTCTTATATATGCAGGCAGCCTCTATAAAATTGGTAAAGTCTTGTTTTTAAATGTGATCACATTAAAAATAAAGAATATAGGTTTTGCTTGTGATGATATGCTACGTAAAAAAGTAAACTTTTTTTAATTAAAAGTACAAAAATATCTATCTTTGTTGTGTCTTATATATAACATATTTATTTATATTGTCATTATGACTAATGTATGATTCTTAGAAATAAAAATATCAACTGTCTTGAGTATCATTTTTCAAACAAATACTGAATAATTTATACTTGATTCTTACAAGATGACCATAAAGAGACATGGTTCACACAAACAAAAATTGAGAACTTCTTAAAATTCTCAAGGGTCACATAAGTCTTTGATATTCTAATCATTATTTTCAAGTCCAATACATTTTTATCTTTGCTACTCTACAGTTGAATAGCTTGTTACCACATTTTCAAATGCCAATGACTTTTCATGTAATTAATCACTTTCATAGATGTTATAAAGCTTAACTCTCCCACCAAGATTTGAGATTTCACTTTGCAACTGCTTTCAACTGCATTTGCTTTGACTTTTTCAGTGTTTATGATATCTGACATTTGACAAGTTTCCTTTTATTTACTTATTTTTATATTTGTATTGTTTACATATTTGTGTATATGTATTTTACATACATATATTTTTTACATCATGACAAGGCTCTCCTAAATGTCCCCACTTCACAGTGAGTACAGACAGATGCTAGTGTTTTGACCAGGGAGAAGCTAGAAAATGAATCATTTTCTAAGAGTACAATTTAATAGAGAAATGTTTCTATGTAATGACAATTTTTGCTTCCTCTGCAAGTATGTGATGATAGGCACTTAATAAATGTTAGATTCCACATATCCACCATACTATAGTTTTCTTCTTTGTTTTTTAGGTTGGTTAATCTAGACCTCCTACTCCAGAGAAAAGGCATTAAAACCAATAAAAATCAGGGTAAGCACTTAGAATATACTTTAGGGTAAATGTTAAAACAAGGACTATTTCTGTATTCTTAATATTCAAAAGATATGAGTCAAAAACAGATGGATACTTTCTATTGATGGTAATAATAACTAACACCTACTAAGTGATCATTATGACCCTGTCATTTTTCACTTGTCATAATTCTATGTTTTTAATTCTCACATAACCTAATAAGATGGGTATAATATCATCTCTATTTAACAGATGACTAAAATACGGCCCAGGAAAGAGGTAATCCGCTCAACTCACAAAACTAGCAAGATTTTTAAACAATTACAAGAGATCAACAAACTGACTAGTTTTTGAAAGTAAAGATATAGAGTTTATATACAATGGCATATCTTCTTGGGGATGGTGTAGTTATTAGAATAAATACTAGCTCATAAATAAGGACAGCTTGCTTATGATATTTAATGGTGAAAACATAGGTAAAAAGACAGCACATTCTTTAGGCAACAAATAAACTCTGACCCTATGTTTCTAACTTAGATTAGCTTGGTTCTATATAGCAGTCACTAAAGATGGGAAGAATTTTGAATAGTCTTTAAGAGCAGAGATTGATCATAAATTATTAAGAACCATATAATTCCTGTTTATCTTTACTGACTTGATTGTGCTGCCTCATTTGTACAGAAAATACCATATTTTACAGTGTGGTTTCCTTAAGTACTTGAACAAACTATCAATAATTAAAATCTTACATGCTCTTTAATTATCAAAACAGTGAAATTATAAGCAAATGAAATAAAAATCAGTAGCAATATAATATAGATACTAATAAAATTTATGAAACACTAAGATTAGAATATGACAATGGCAAACACATTAACTAGACTTTGACTGACATTTTCTTAGGAACTGACAAGTTCCTAAGTCTCTCCTCCTATAAAACTGATACAAACAAAGCTTTCCCCTTAAAACTCACTAAAATTACTTTCACTGAATGGCAAGGACATGGGAATAAGAATCTTAATCCCATTAAACTATTCTTTAAATGTTCCAGCTTCAAAATTTCTTTCACATACCTCCCTTGTTATCAACTCTACCTAATCATCAGAATAAATCTAACACTAAAAGAAGCAAACAGATGAGTAAACAAAAACCTAGAAAACCTTTCAACTTCCCTGGAACAAGATTGATGTTTCCTGGGCTCTTTTCTGAGATTTTCATGTAGCCATTCTATTTGCATCCATTGAGAGAGTCTCTCCTTGAACAAACTTAAGTCAGGCCCACTGAGACCTATTCTTCACCGGGCCTGGCCTTGAATTTCTGCCACTGTCCCAACAGAGTCCAGTTTTAGCAAGAAACCTCGTCGGTTTTATCAAAATCCCAAACAATCACTCTTCTTGATATCTGACAAAGTCCCTCATCTTCTAACATGCCCTGAGTAATGTTTAATCACCCTGACCCAGCTTCAGCAAGAATCCTCTTAGTTCAGTTTAACACAAAAAAATTATTTATGCTCTTGTAACTTTCCATCCACTGACCCTTACTCTGCAACTCAGCTATAAATCTCATTGTCCATGCTATATTTGGAATTGAACCTAGTTTTTTATTCATGTCTTCTTTTCCTATTCCAATAGTATTGAGTAAAATCTATTTTTACCATCTTAACTACTACACAGATCTGCTTTTCTTTGACAGATGGACGAACCCTTAGAGAGGAAATTGATGTGATCTAAGAGGAAATGATTATGGTCTAACTATTTTATGAACAGTTTCCCCAACAGTCCTTGAAGTTATCCTCAGTTTTCTTAGCTCTAAAAGTGAAAGATGGTGCCTCATTCACCTGAGAATTAAATGAGTTAATACAGGAACAACACTAAGAAAAAGTCAGGCACATACTAAACATTCAATACATTATATGTTTTACTATAATTGCTGCCAAGTTCTATAGCCATAGTCTTTCTGAACCCCAAGTGATTTAGCCACATCTATACTTCAGTATTATAGAATCTTTTCATTAAGTTCTAAAAGCAAAATTTATATAATTACTATTTAGTTATTTACAAGTTAAGAAAGGAGATTTATAAGTCACACACATCAAAATACCCTCTATTAGTTTTGGTCATGTTCTAAAAATTAAAAAACCAACACTTTAATATAAATACATATTAAATAGTTACATACAAATGGACTTAGATTCTATCATGGCTTTAAAAATGAAGAGCACTCAGAGGCATGGAAAGAAAGTAAGCAACAAAGTAGGGTATTGGAAAAATGTATTAGAGGCTATAAAAAGAAGAAATTAGTAATAGTATCAGACAGAACCACAACTGATTCTCAGGCATGAGAATCAGAAAAGTATATCAGGTTATAATTCTTTTTGTAACTCAATGTTGGCTATTTTAACATGAATAAAAAGTGCTGATTTACTTTTATATAACATTGTTGATAGTTACAACATCTATCAAAATTCTAAAAACAATGGCTCTAGAGACACTTTCATTAGACAAAAATGAATAGATGAATAAATGAATGAATGAATCAACTGTCTGCCATTATGGATCTTTATTTCTCTGTCTTTTCTCAGTTTAGGTCTTATTCTCTCTTTTTCTCTCTACCTATTTGTATCTTCGTCTTAGTTCCCTTTTACCTCTTCTCGCCTCTCCCTCTCAGTAATTTTTTCCCATATTCAATCTCCCTTTCACTGATGTTGTGAACAAACTGATAGGATTCTGATTAAGAATAAAGTATTAAGCACATGTTTTGAACTGTCCTTTCCTTCTCAAACCTCCTCTGCAATGTAAATATGGGGTTTGTCAAATGTATACATTCTTAAGGACAAAGAGAACAAGAGGAAACAACAGCCAGATTTTAGAAGCCATAAATCAGGAGTAAATCTGCAAACCCTGCCTGCTTAGTGGAACAGCTCCTACATCAGTCTGTGTACACTGAAGAATTGAAGTTATCTGGTATCTTCCAAAGAAGGAAGTGAAAGATGAGTTGACTGAATGGCAAGAAAGTAAATACCTCTCCAACTTCCACAAAATTTGTCTATGATAGGATGGATTGGGGGACTCGAAAGGGAAGCAGGCACAGTTAGCATCACAGTTACCAAAGTGAAAAAATGACTAAGTAAAAGTTTATTGAGGTTGAGGTAGGAAGCTTAGAGCAGAAAATATATAAAGGAAGCTTTGCAGAAACTAGAGGTGGGGATAGAAATGAACAGGGAGCCGTTAAACCAGCCATGACAAAGTCCTTGGGTGGGGACAGCTATGGACAATCAATTAGCACAGAACAGGGCCACGCATGGTGGTGCATGCCTGTAAATGGCAGCCTAGGAAGCCGCGGTTAGGGCCAGGGATCGTGGTTGGAGTCCCGCCAGGGGCACGTAGCGAGATGTAGTTCAAAAAAATATATAGCTGGGCATTGTGGCACGCACCTGTAATCCCACCTTTTTGGGAAGCTGAGGCTGAGGATTGCCTGATTCTGTGGTACCACAGGCAACGTGAGCCTGCAGTTCCACAGGCAAAAATAGCGAGACCTATTCTCAAAAAAAAAAAAAAAAAAAAAAAAAAAAAAAAAAAAAAAAAAAAAAAAAAAAAAAAAAAAAAAAAAAAAAAAAAAAAAAAAAAATTAGCACAGAATGGAAATGGAGGGTATGGGAAAACTGATGGTCATTACAAAGAAATAATAATCCAGACCTGATAAATGAAAGATTTCACAGTATACAAAATTCCACAAGGGAATGACCCACACCTCAGAAAGAACATTCTATCAAGAAACCCCCTTACTCTCGCAAAATACAACTTTTGTCCCAACTCTGCCCACCCGTGTCTACACAGATATCTTTTTTTCTCCCTTTCTTTTTCATCATAAACCTACCCTTCAAAATATAACTTTCCCTATTTGTGTCTATCCAAATATCTTTTACTTTAATAATCTTGCCCTTTGCCACTAAGTGGGAAACTGCCAAAATCTTTCTCAGATGTGATCCAATGACCCTACTCATTAGACCCCAGGATCTCAACACTAGCAGTGAGATCATAGCGGCTTACTCAACTCACACCCCAAAACAAGGTTAAATAGACTTGTAGCTTCTGGATAGGTAGTGCCCACGTAATAGAATTACAGAGACACGAAATAAAGTCTATGAAAGTAATTCAAATAAATGATTCAAAAGAAATTCCATAATTTACATACATGACTTTTCAGACTGAAGTATGTACGGAGTGCTCAACACAAGAGAAAAAAGAAAAGTTAAACAAGTTCCTTTCTAATGAGAGTGTAAAGTAAAATGGACAAGATTTTACAGAGCTCTTGCTTTAAAATTAGGTCCCTGTCAAAAGGAATCAGAATGACACTGCAACGCTCAGTGACTACGAATACTAGTCGACGATGGGAAAATTACTTAATATTTTCTCAGGGAAAATCACTCCTCTAATTTTTCCTGACAAAGAAGTTATTCATTAAAAGTATAAAAAAAAGTTGTCTGAAAATTTACTTCATAGGTCCTTTTTCAGGACGTTCCTGAGGGGTGCCCTGTGGCAGCACTGGAGTATAAACAGGCAGAGAAATCCGAGGGGCACAGAGCATGTGACTCAGCGTAGGCACCCAGGCTATCTATATATCAATAGGGGGACAGCAGAGCGACACCCTGGATAAGAGTGTGCTGTATGCCAGAGAGGCTCCATGGCTATCAGAGCAGAAACGCCAAGGATTCCAAACAGAGGTCACCAAGGACAATAAAGTTTAGAGAACGCTGGAAGTTTTTGCATATCTGAAGAAGAGATTTGTACTTCGAGCAGAGAGTCTTGGGGTGAATTAGTACCAGGTACCTGAAAATTAACCCAAAATGTAATTAATCAAGGAAACAGAGGAGAAAAGAAATGCAATAATCATATACTACACAACTTATTTATGAAAAAATAGCATAGTGTCACAATAATGTAAAAACTGAATAGAAATCATACTAAGAATCCCATGCATGAAGATGGTGAGAGGATATGTGTGTGTGTGTGTGTGTGTGTGTGTGTGTGTGTGTGTGTAGACCAGAGGAGCAAGAAGGTGAAAATCCCAGACTTCATAAGTGTTCAGTAGGAAAGTCAATTACTTTTTAGGTCAATTATTTAGCAATGCACATTATAAAAATAACCCCAGGGGGCAGCTGAGGTAATTGAAAGTGATTACCTTTATAAAATAGGAATGGTTGGAGAAGGAAACCAGGAATAAAAGAACTCTGTTCCTCACAATTGACCTTGCAGAACATTTGAATTTTTAAATAGGTATGTGCTCCCTTCATAAAAATAAACTTAAAAAATAAAGGATTTTAAACTATATTTTAAAAATATCTCACTTATTCATCTTTTAACACTCAGTTTAAAATGGTTGCCTTTTTAATATGAATGGAGCTAGAAGGAGTCATACTAGCAGAAATAAGTCAGAAAGAAAAATATGGGAAATATGGGATGGTATCACTAATATGAGGGAGAAAGGAAAAAAAGCAAACAATTGGATAAGAAAAACTTAAAGCTAATGTTCAACAGTTCAAAGCAAGAGCATGAGAGGGGGAGGGTGAATTGAAGTGGGGAGGACACAAAAGATTACGATGACAGAAGCATGGGTGATAAGGTGGTGGGAAAACCTTGGGGTAGTGATGCAAAATTAATTAATTAATCAAAAAATAAATAAAATGGCCATCTTTTCTACCTGAATGACATTGAAAACAAAAACAAAATAGCTTACATGTGATCCTCAGTTTATTCTCTCCCTATAAGTAATAAGCTTGAAATAAGAGTGGGGTGAGTCATTCCTATTTCAGATATGAAATTCTCCATGGATTGCCTGTCTTCACCACTCACTCTGTCCTTTTTCCCCCTCAGTACTCACCTCTTGTTCTATCACAGTTACTCTAGTTCTTCAGTTTATTTTTACCATGTCTACTGTTTGCTAATGAAAGTTTGCCAATGATTAAGACACTATTTTTTATTACTTTTTGTATCACCTATCTAGAGGGTACTCAATAAAAGTTCATTAACTTTAGTAGATGGGAGGGCAAAAAAGATTATGAGGAGGGAAAATGGGCTAGTTGTGACTGATTGTCTCCACACTGGCTATGACAGTAGAACAAAATGACAGCTCAGGTATCCCTGACTTTCAGTGCAGATGAGAAGGCAGGAAAAGAGACTGAGAAGGAACCACCAGGGAACTAGAAGGAGAATGGGAAACATGGATTCAGGAGAGGGCAGGTGGTCAGAAAGCACTTTAAGGAGTTCCTGATGTATACTCTCATCTCTGCTGAGAGACCCTTACTGTGAAAACAGGCTTCCTGGTGGCAGCGGACTTAGCTGGTGTCCTTGACGGGAACCATTTCAAGGGACGGGTGGAGTAAAATGTCTCAGTCATTTCTAGGGAGAGATAGAATAAAATGTCTCATTGGACTGGTCTGTAGGAAAATGTAAGTTGAAAAAGTAGGGCCAATAAGAAAAGAATCTGTGCAAAGGTGTTTGCTATTAAAAAAGAATAGTGACAGGAGAAAGAGGTGGTGTGAATAAATAACATAACATCAGTATCACTACAGTATAATTGCATGCTGATAGGAACAACCCAGTACAAGATATAAACTGACAGGAGAGGAAGAGGAAACTGTTGCAAGAACAAATCTTTTGAAAATCTGAGGTGTTGTGGACTTATTTGTAAGAATAAACACTTCTATTGTTAGCAGGGAAAGAGATGCTCTGTTACAACAGAGGAAGATGAGCTAGTGAGTTTAGTGTTGAGAAGATGAAATGGTTCTCCCTTATCTATTTTTCTAAGAAATATGGGGCATTTAAACAGGGCAAAGGTATTTACAGTAAAAAGGGAAATTCTTCTAAAGAATTAATTCCTTTCTTCTAAAGGAAATAAAATTGAGTGGTATGAAGAAAAAAATTCCAATTTTTTTAGAAAAATATACATTTTTTTGGGGAAAATCTAAGTACAGTGCCAAGCTGTGGAACATACCTCCAGGAAATATTAAAAAGTATTATAAATCCATAAAGGAGAAAGTATATAATTTGACTTTACAACATACCACTACCCAAGCAACCACTGCAATATATTTTCGCTGAAGGCAAAAACCCCAAACACACAAACGGTTCTTTAGAGGTCATTTAATAGTAGATAGTTCCTAAATGTCAAAATGTGAAAAATCCTAGTGTATTAGTTTTAAATATATTTCATATACTTCATATAACTTATTTCACTTCACATAACAATTTCACAAATTGTTATTTCTCTTTTCAGATGAGAAGATTGACTCTGAAGAATTTAGCCAAATCACACAGCTAGCACAGTCAAACAGGTAATGAAACCCAGGTCTGCCTGACCCCTGAAGTCATTTCTTTCTATGACCCTGTGCTCGGAGACATCATGATTTCATGAAAAGCCATAATTTTTAGAATACTCACTTTAGCTAGTAATCCAAATGTTAAGTTTTGTCCTTTTAAGATTTATTCAATTCAAATAGAACTTATCGGTTTGCTCAAAATTAATCATACATAATTTACCTTAATAGTGGTCAGGCAGAGCTAATTCCTTTTCTTTCTATATATTAACAAACATTGCTTAGGTTCAACTATCAAGACCAGAGACAGGTTATGGGAGAGATACAACTAAAAACAAGAATTTAATTTGAAATACCATTAAGAGGGTCAGGGTTTGGTGAGGGGATGGGGCAATGTTTATTGCCTAAAAGTGAGAATTCTTAAAAACTATGGAGTTCTTGTTTATATATTTTCATGACATTTCACAGAAAAAAATGTTTCCTTTTTGCTTTAATACTCCATACTCTGTTGTTCTTAAAGCTATTTCAAACTAAAACTAAATTATTTCCAGTTGTAGATCTTTGGTATTCCGCCACACAGTGAGTGGTCAATAATGTGTTCTTCTCTTTTGTTCCTAATGTACAAGGAGCTATAAAGAGCAAAGATTTAGTATTCTAAATGCATCTTTAAAAATAATCTATTATTTCAGAAACTGAGAAAATTGCTGGTGATATATTTTAGAAGTTCTGTGGGCAGATATTAATGGGGTATCAGTCTCTGTGAAATATTGGGGACACCTGATCTCAGTATATATTTCTTACCACTTTATGAAAACAACATAAAAAATGTACTTTAGTGGAAATAATATTTAAGATACTTTATAACAAATACACATTGATTGTATTTCACTGCTATGCTAAAGGCACACACAGTGAAACAAGTGACTTATGCTTCCTGAATTGTTCCAGGCAATTCTAAGTCCAGCTTTAGGAGACTAAGTATAAGACAAGATGGGGAGTGAAAAAACAGAAAACTCCTTCTTTCCTATCTGAATGTCCCAACACACACATCTATGAAAATTGAGTGTGTGATACCCTGAGGAACTAGGGAGGGAAAAATAAATCACAGAATTGAAAATCAGAAAACCTAGTTTTAAGATTAGTACTGTTAAGAAGAATGATCACTCAAGCTCTCAGGGATATGTGCCTTAAAAATGAGAGAAATGAAGCAAAGACTGTATAAGGTAGTAGAGGTAATTATCACTAAGGTTTCTTCCCAAATAAATGCCTATTTTCCTTACTATATAAAAGTATGTAGGGAGATGGGCTAATGACTTTTCCTCTTTTGTAGAAGAGTGAAGATATTATCAGCATCTTTCAGTCTTCTATGTTCATCCATGATATGCTTGCAAATGTGAATGAGAACCACATGTCTTCATGTCAAATAATGATATATGGTTGCTTATGTAACTTCTAGGCCTGAAAAAGGCCCAAAGTGTACCAGATGTCAAATCACCTTTAAGATAATATGTAATGAGTCTGACTGGAAGCAAGGAGGGGAGGAGGAAAGCATTGGATCAATCCCAGTAGTAATTAACTTAAGAAATGCATTAAGAAAATACAGGGTATTCAAAAACCCTTCATTTGTCCAAATTTATCCAGAAGAGGTCAAAAATATTAAGCTACCTATAAATAATAGAAGAAAAATGATTTCAAAGTGTTTATTATAAAATGGCATCAGACTTTTTATTACTAATGTTGAATGATAGTAGATAATGGAAAATAATCTTAAAATCACCAAAGACCTATGTAATTATCTGCAATTGCTTTACAAAATTATTAAATATAGGCACTTTTCAAGATTAGTGGAGACTAAAGAAGACATTGCAGTTTAGTGCAGTGCTGTGTCCTTGCGTGGATCCGGTTTTAAAAAAACCAACAACAGATAGTTATATCAAGATAGATCAATAAGTACCATATTGGCTAGTTTTTATTATTTCAATTTTAACTTGGGCAGATGATAATTCCCAGTGGATATATAGAAAATATCCTTATTTATAGATGATTATTGAAATATTCAAGAGTCAAGTGGTATGATGTCTAATTTACTTTTATATGGCTGAGTTAGAAACCTATATCTCTGACTATATAAAGGGAAATATAACGTGGCAAAATATTAATATTTCTTTGTAAATATGGATAACAAATACATAGATACTCTTCCATTATTCTTTCCAACTTTCTGCAGTTTTCTCATTTTTCAAAACAGAAGAAAAAAGACTAACAAAACTTGCCATTTTAGGTAAAAACTTTTGATATCAAATTATAACCTATTTTCCTTTAAAACTGCAAGTTCAAGCAACCCTGATATAAATCACATTCAAATGCTGGGCATGGTGGCATGTGCTTATAATCCCAGTTATCTGGGAGGCTGAGGCTGGGGATCACTTGAGTCCGCAGGTTCGAGACAACCCTGGGCAACATAGTGAGACCTAGTGTCTTAAAAATAAAAATAAATAAAAATCACATTCAGATAATTAATGGAAATTGGCAAGCTGATTATAAGACCCACATGGAAAAAAAAGTTTTTAAAAAACTGATTTTTTAAAAGAAACTTGCCTGTAAGGTGAACAAAAGGAAATTACATCAAGAATCAAAATATCCTATAAATATATCCCCCAAATATCATACTAATACTAGCACATGGTGACATAAATGGAGCAGCACCAAAAAAATAGAGAAATGAACCATGAATAAATGCAAATTTAATTCATGACAACAGTGATATTTAAATGAGATAACGTGATTGCATAAATCTCTAGTGAAAACTGGTGATGGCTATCCATTTAGAAAATGTGAGTTAGATCACTGCATGATACTGTGAAAACAAATCCCAGCTTTGTTTTTATTATTTAAGGAGTTATATTTTTAATTAAAATATTAGAAAAAAACATAAGTGGAAATGACTCAATAGCTAGAGTATTTTCCTGTGTAAGACAGAAAACCTGGACACATGCACATGAGAGAGACTGATGTGGCTTCATAAAAAATGTCTATCTTCTGTATGTTGAAGAAAGTATTTAAAAGGGTAAAAACAAACAGAAGTGTGGAACAATGCTTATGCCAAGTTTGAAAGGGGGGAAACAGATAACATGAGATTAACTCTTCATGAGTGACAAGGTGATGTGAATGCAAGAATCTCGAGGTATACAATAATGTAAAATATGTGTGTGCATGCATGTGTGTGTTTGTGTGCATATGTGTGTGTGCACTCATTAATAAGGTGGGGGCACAGTCACTGTTTAGAATGGTTACTCACTAAGCCGGTCACATTGAACTCATTTGCTCCAAGGAACAACTACAGATTCCCAAGAACAGAAAACTGCTTCTTTTGATGCTTTCCCATGCTTGTGTTGTCCCCACAAGCATGTCTCCCTGACCCAGTCAGGGAGATTGTTTCCAGAATTGTTTCCTGCACTCTGCTCTTCAGACAGCAGCATACCTAATGACAAAGGAATATGTAAGAATTCCCCTCCTAAAATGGCATATCAAGTAGTCATTGTTTGTCAAGTCTCCTTTTGTGGATGAGAATTAGAGTCCAAGTATCTTATTCATAGAGTCACCTTATCACATGACTGACTCGCATGTACCCTAGCATTGTACGGCCTCTCTGGATTTATTCTGAAATGGTAATATCAGACGCACATCAAAGAATAAATATTTATAAGAAACTTTGGTTATTTATTATTATTTTTTCTCTTACATTGTTGTAGTCTATGACTATTTACTCCAATATAAATATGCTAATTGTGGAGAAGTTGGGAATTGTTAGAGGTTTGAGCACTGGTCTTGGGTAAACTGTAACTGATGACAAAGTTCCAGGCATCATCACCTTCCGCCTGGCCCCAATTTTCTCTAAAAAGTTAGATAAGAGGTTTGGCCTCCCCTTTGTGGTTTGAACCCTAGTTACACACCAGAATCTCTTACGAAAGGTTAAAGTAGCATGGGATCTGAGTTAGCAAAAACCAATAAAACTCAGACTCAGGAGGTAAGATCCAGGTAGTTTTAATGTTGAAAACCTCCCCAGAAGATTCAATGTATAGCCAAGGGCTCAGAAACCTCAAGTTCACACGTAAGTCCTGTGTTGGGAGTTTATGAGTCTTTAGCCAAGACTGTGTCCAGGTTCCCAATCTGAACAGTGATCTGCACAGGACCCTCTGTCCACCTGGACTTACACATCTGAAGCTCCTCAGAAAGGATGGCTCATGGAGTCACCAACAGCCTTAATATTCCTCTTCACCTGATTACCATTTAGAAAGGTTTCTTCCAAGTCATGGAAATAAGATCTCTTTTCTTCACATGCACATTAGGTGACCTGCAATTATAAATTCTCTCTCTGCCCCTTTGAGCTAAAGACCGGTCTTTTTCTACTTTTATAACCCAGAAATATCTTTCTCAAGGATCAGGGAAGTATCCTTCAACCACCAAGGAAAATAGTGCCCCAAATCTGCAGAGGGTCTAATTTCTGTAAAACCTAATTAGCAGAAACAAATGACCTAACCATGCTGCTCAACCTCCCCCATTCATGTTCTCTAGTATTCATGCAGTGCTTGTCCCATTTTTTGAAATCTTGACACCTTTTGTTTCAGACTTCAATCTCTCTACCCTATTGCAATAGTGATTTTCCTCCAAATGATGTTTATTGGGGTAAAGTTGGTTTATATCTTTATAACTTCTCTGAAGACTGTAAGTTCAAAGCTATACAAATCTACACTTTGCACATCCTGCCCACGACCACTGCCCTCACAATTGCTTGCAATGATTTATTGGGTCTTTTCCTCCCTAATTCATACTCAACCACTTTCCCCTCCTTTTGTCTCAGTTCAGTACCGATAAGGGGGAAACAATTAAATTGCTTGCATTGAGTATTTGATACCTACTGTATCAGGCACTTAACTTGGATTCTATAACTGCATACCATGGAGACAGGTGTCAGCACAGCTCTTGCTTTCTCTATTTTACAGAAAGGAAACTGGCTCAGTAACATTATGTAACTTCCCTATGGTTATCCAGGGCTCAGGCTGGAACTAAAATTCCAGGCCTGTCTTAAATACTCAATTTTGTCCATATAATTAATGAAATGTCTAAGAACAGACTTGGAATTCATCAATTTGACAACTCCTCACCACAAGATCATTAGACACATATACTTATCATGTACTTGCACTCAGCTCACCATCTACTTTTCAATGTCCGGACAGAACCAGGAAAAAAGTATATTAATTTGATGACTAAGACTATGCAACTTTATATGAAAGTCAGTTGTGACAACTCAAAAAGTCACCATTTTAAGAAGAAATTATAATTCTGTGATTAAAATGTTACATTTTCAACTTAGCTGGCTTTGGTTACTTTGTAGTTGTTGGATTTTTTTTTCTTTTGTTTTCAGATTTGGCCTATTAAACACTCTTAGACTTGTAAGTGACAGGTTCTTGCTGTACTATTGTTTTAATATTGCTCATGAATAAAGCGAGTTAAAAAATTATTCCCTCAATTTAACAGGGAAATTTTGTTTTCTTTCTTCAACATTCTTGGGTGGACTTAAAGTTGATCTATCATTTAGTGATGGAAACTTCTAAGTGTTTCTTCTGTGTTCTTTATTAACAGATATAATTTCTTAGTTTTATGTTTTATATTCATACTTTTAAAATTAATTTAATATCTAAGTTCCTTTAATCATCACATATCTCCTCATTTGTAGATATTGTTTCTGTTCTTCTGAAAAGAGCAGCTTCTTTTCCCAAGAAACTTTATAAATATAAACTCCTTTCTTGGTTTTCTCTCCCTTTTCAACAAGTCACATTTTTTCTAGCCTCTTCTTTCTCTTATCTTCTTTCCGCAAACCATAAACCTACAATTTATGTCTTATTGTTCCGTGTTCTCTGTCTAATTTGCTCTATGCAGCATTGGTTCAGTTCTTGGCTCTTCACTACAAGAGATGGTTTTGGGGGCCTTTTCATCCTTCTTCCTTAGAGAAATGGAAGCAATTTAACTTCTTTAGCTCTGATTCATAGGCACTTTCACATGCTTGCGGCTTTTGATGTCCTGTTGTTCATTTGATTTGACAAATAACTGAACATGCCCAAATTTTCCTCCTGGCTATCTAATTTCTTTGTCAGGCAGTATTTCCATAGTGCCTTTCAATACCTGACAGACATTCCTTAAAAGTAGGATACAAAGGAGGAAGAGAGAGGGTGAACAGATCCTCCTCCCCTACCACTGTCTTTTTTTTTTGATTACTTGGCAGTCAGAAAAAGGTTCCTAGGTGCCAGCTTTCAAAGTCCCTGAGCTAAGAACAAGGGAACAACTGGACTAAGAGATAATTTCTCTTCCTGAAGAGACTCCAGGCATCAAGCCAGAAAAAAATGAGTACCATCATGTTTTAATAGTTTAACCCAAGGAAAGGAGAGGGGAAAGGATAAAGGACGTGGGGAAACTGCTGAAATCCTGTCCATCACTGGATACAGTCTTAAACTATCTGAGAAAGAAGCAAAAATAATAAAGTAATAAACTTCAGCAACACTTTGAGCCATGTTCCTCATTCAGCCATCAACATCCCATATTCCAATTATGCAAATAAAATTGTCACCATATTTTCAATGCTGGAATTTGCATTCCTTAAGTTTTAAATGGTAGGAGATAACCATTAGGGATCCAAATAAAATGAAAACCCAAAAGCAAAATATAAATAAGAAAACGTGAAGCCATGAGAGCTAAGGCACAAGAATATATGAAAGAAGGCACAAAAATTATGCCACCATTTGTGCTGATACAAAGTTATATAGAAAATGGCTTCTGGATCTCTAGATGCACAGCACTGTATAACCACTGACTCTAAGTGTGTTATTACACCTTTGATTGAGGTGAAAAGTATGTCATGTGAAGAGGGGACCATGATTTAAAGACCCTATATTTGTGCATCCCAATCTTCAAATTAATCTGTTTAGGTGAGTTTTTTATGAAATGAAAAATACCTTAAGTGATACTTAAGGTGGAGGCTAACTATTTTGGTGGACACTAAGTCTTGAACTTAAATGCTAGAAGTCAGCATCCATTGCTACTCAGGGGTTTTTCTCAGGGGAAAGATATGGCTATTCTGACAGCCTTTATGCAAAATGGAAACTAACACAAAGTAGAAGATAGTTATTTTTCTTTTCAGCAAATGTTGACTCTAAATTGTGTTGTATATAATTAATAATATCATAATTCTTTGAACAGAGAATAACATATTGGCACACAGAAATGAGTTTATTAGTCATCAAATTTGAATGATCATTTCAAAAACCTGTTTAGAACATTTCATTAGCATATAACAGAGGAAAAAAGTTAACTCTAAGAGTATTTTAGTCATTCAAAATGTAATTTTCATTAATGTATTTCTGAAGACTGAAATAAATGTTGTTTTTCAAGATTTCCATAAATCTAATATGTATGTATCAAATTGCAAAAATTTTAGGTGACCTTCTAGATATACCAGTTTCCAGTTAATAACAAAGCTAATAGTATTGGGCCTCACCTGTATCACCAGAGTGCTACACAGTGAAACCTGCATAAATCATACAATGTAGACTGAAAATACTAGGGTACTATGAAATGACAATATGAAAAAAATGTTATGATGCATTAGTAATAAGGTCAACTTTGGGAACAGGAGACCAAGACAGTTACAGAAGATTCCTTGAATTGCTCCCAAGAGGAATTCAAGCAACTAACCAGAGGTATTCTTCACAAAAAAGTCATGCAATTAGTGTGAACCTAACATCAGCGACCAGCAAGAACTTCATGGGGGAGATTCATAATTCACTGAGTAGGTCAGGAGAGAGATACTACTGGGGGTTTTGATAAGAGATAAGGAACATGGACATCTAGGCTTCTACCTCAGCCAAGAGCCCTAGATACAGAAGAATGAAAATGTTGCTGAGGTACACACTTTTGATTGAGAAGAAACTAATGTGAAGGAGTTGGGGTATTTAGTGCAGATGTTCTTGCAAAGGAAAAGAACAGAAAGTGCTCCAAACTATACTCCTAATCCCCTACCCTCTGGTTTGATAAATAAAACAATCTTACAATGTATTAATTATTAAGTCTCAGATCTGGAATCTAAAAGAGAGCTATGGCTGGCTTCACAAGCATGAGCCAGTGACCCCTACCCCATTATATTTACACCAGCAGTTGGATCGCCAAGTCCCTCCGTAACCCAAATAATCCATGTAAAATTGAGATGCAATAGTTACAGAAGCCTGAAAAAAACAAAAAGATCAGACTGAGTCAACTCAAATCACAGTACCACCTGTAGGAAATTGAAAGTATTTCAGCTCTCTAAATTGCTACTAGAGGTATCATATCAAAAGGACTGTGGTAGAATTTAAAGTAATAAAATGGAAAACCAAAAAATATAATTTCTGGCCTCTTTGGAACTCAAAGGACTATGATATCACAAAGAAACCTAACTCTTCACAATCCACGCAACCGAAAAGGTAGCAAGAAACTGAGATGGACATTATAAAGTGATTAAGTGTTCAATATATCAGAACATACACTACTCATCAGTATATATTTACCAAATTTCAGATGAGCAAAATATATGAAGTAACCATGAACAAATCTTTAAAAAGCACTGAAAGCAACATAATGATATTATTGGAATTCAATACCCCATTTACATCAACGAACCAGAAGAAACTCAACAAGGAAATGGTAGTCTTAAATAAGGACTTTAACCAAATGGTTTAATAGATATTTGTAGGGCACTACACCCACAAAAAATCTGAGTCCACATTCTTCCAAAGTACAAATGAAATATTTTTGAGGACAACAATTTTGGGTCACAAAACAAGTGTCAATAAATTTATGAATATTAAAATCACAATCAAGTATCTTTGATGACAATGATAAACTAAAAATCAACCACAGAGATAAAAGAAAGCAGGGGAAACATATCAAGTAGAAACTGAACCACGTACCACTGAATGCTTTTTGGATAAATTAGGAAATCAAAGGAGAAATTATGAAAAACCAGGAAGGAAATGAAAATAAATACATGACCTACCGGAATCATTGAGACACATCAAAACCAGAACTAAATGGGAGTATACTCTATGAACAAGAAATAACTTGTAATTTAACATTACACCTAAGGAACTAGAAAAAAGATGAACAAATGAAACCAAAATCTGCTAGAAGGAAAAAATAAGAGTGAAGATAAATGTAATAGAAGTCAAAAAGAGAGTAACAAAATAGCAATGTAACCAAAGATGTTTCTTTTAAAAATTAAACAAATCTCTAACCAGGTTCACCAGGGAAAAAATGGATAAGACACTAACAGAATCAGAAGTGAAAGAGAAGCAGCAGACATCTCAGAGACACAGAATTCATAAAATACTCCTATAAACATCTTTATGCCAAAGAACTGGATAATGTAGAAGAAATTAAACAAATTTTTACAAGACTGCAACTTCCAAGAACGAATCAGGAAGAAAAAGAAAGTCTGAACAGACCAATTGAAAGAAAGAAAATGAAACAGTAATCAAAAAATCTTCCAGGAAATAAACAAAAGTCAAGGACTAGATGTTTCCACTAGCAAGTCTGACCAAATCTTTAAAGAGGAACTAAAATCTACCCTCCTGAAATTCTTCTAAAAAATGAAAAGAGAATGCTTCCAACATGTTTTATAAGCCAACATTATTCTGATTACAAAAGCAAAAAGAAAAAGAATACCACACACAAAAGAGAAATCAAATACTGTCCCAAAATTACAATATGTAAGAAAATTAATTTAATTTAAAAATTTTAAAAAATGGAAAATTACCCTCCATGGATTACAATTCAGAAATTTCCTTTTTGGACACACCTATAGCTGGCAAAAAAATGAAGGAAAACTTAAACAGGTGGGACTTCATCAAACTAAAAAGCTTCTTATAGCAAAGGAGACAACAGAGAAAATAAAAAGAAACCTGAGTGGGAAAAAATTTTTGCCTTCCCTACAAGTAATAAGGGTCTGATAAGAGAAATACACAAAGAACTCATACAACTTAACAAAAGAAAAAAGACCCCATTAAAAATGGGGAGAAAAACTAAAAAGACACTTCTTCAAAGAGAAATACAAATGGCCAACAAGCACAAGAAACAACGCTCAACATAACTAGCACTCAGGGAAATGCAAATCAAAGCCACACCTGTAAGAATGGCCCACATCAAAATATCAGGTAACAAGAAGTGCTGGCGTGGATGTGGAGAGAAAGGAAAACTCTTACACTGCTGATGGGAATGTAAACTGGTCGAGACACTATGGAAAGTAGTGTGGAGGACCCTCAAACTAATGAAAATGGAACTACCATTTCATCCAGCACTAGTTCTTCTGGGAATCTACCCAAAAGAGACCTTAATGCTTATACAAAGGGACATCTGTACTTGGATGCTTATAGGAACACTATTTATAATTGCAAGGACATGGAAACCCACCCAAATGTTCCAAGACAGATATATATATATATATATATATATATATATATATATACACAATGGAAAATTACTCATCAGTGAAAAATGGCAAATCTGCCGAATTTATGATAACATGGATGTACCTAGAAGAAATCGTATTAGCAGAAACAAGTCAGAAAGAAAAATAAAGAAACCAAATGGTTTCACTAATATATGGGACATAGGAAAAACAGCAAAAGGCCAGGAGGAAAAGTACAAATAAGCTAACAACCAAACTAACGAACACAACTGAGGGGGGGGGGAATGGGATAGAGTGATCAGGGAGGAAGGGTGGTGGGTGATCCCAGGGAAATACAAAGATGTGAAACACACACACACACAAACAAACAAATAAAATTAAAATGGAAAATTAATTAAAAAAAGAGAAAATGACAGAATATTATCTCTGATGAACATTGGAGATAAAATGTAAAAATCCTCAATAAAAATCAGAAAACTGAAATCAAGAATACACTGAAGAGCTACATATCATGAGCCAGTGGAATTTATTCAAGGGATACAACATAGATGATTTCACACATGCAATTCAACTGATGTAAATTCCCACATCAATAAAGGAAAATCAAAATCATATGATCTTACCTGTAGATACAGAGAAGTTATGACAATATTCAGCATCAATTTATGATTACAAACTCTGAGGAAAATCGGAATAGAAACATACCTCAACATAATAAAGCCCATATATACACATATATACATACATATGTAAACAACAAAATTACTAATAAAAAATAATATTCCATATTGGAAAAGTTGATAATAATAATAATAATAATAAAGACCATATATGACAAACCCACAGTTAACATTAGTTGCAATGGTAAAAATCTGAAAGATTTTCCTCTAAGATTAGATATAAGACCAGATGCCCACATTCATCACTACTATTCAACATAATATTAAGACTTAATTAGAGAAATTAGACAAAAGAAATATATAAAAGAAGTCCAAATTGGAAAAAAGAAAAAAAATACCAATATTTGCAAATGACTTGACAATATATATAGAAAACCCTAAGGGCTCCACTAAAAGAAACCAACCAACCAACCAACCAACCAACCAACCCAACTAATTCAAACAATAAATCAGTATAGTGAAGTGGCAGGTAGATAAAACAAATATACAAAAATTTATTGTATTCCTATGTAAAGAAGGAACTAGAGAAAGAAGTCAAGGAAACCACCTCATTGACCATCTCATCAAAAATAACTATCAAACAATAAACCCACCAAAGGGAATAAAAAAAACCTGTACAATGAGAACTACAAAACATTATTAAAAGAAATAGATAATACAAACCCCCAAAAGTGGAGGGACAGAGGAAGCTATCCCTTGTTCATGGATATAGAGGAAGAATCAATGCAATCCCTATCAAAGCATCATGGTTTGCCAGGGCAAATATAGTTACCAGAGGATGGGATGAAATCACTACTGAGAAAAAAAATGAGTTAAAATCAGGCTGCTTTTCACCTACCACACAAAGGGGAGCCCTTAATCTTGAAATGTTAGCAAACCACAGAGGGCTTTACATTTGCAACAATGTATCCATTGTGTACCTTTGGGCCCCTGTCAGTGTAAAAAAGGACTAGGAGGTGACTCACTCTCTCACTACCTGTGTGTGGTGTCGGGGTCTCAGAATAAAGGCAGGTTGGATGTTACAAAGGCTCAAAAAATCTTCCATATGCCTGAATCAGTAATGGATCTGCTTGACCTGGTATGGCTCATGACACTGGCAATGAAGAAACAGCCTACCCCATTATTGGCCTCATTACCTCACCTACAAAAAGGTAACACTGATGCCCTTTTTTTTCCAAAGAGATTAAAATTAAAAAGTCAGTTCAGAATACTGTTCATCCCCAAATCCTTAGGGACATTGTCCAAGCTGCTGTCACATGTAAGTGGTGACTGAATGGACTTGCTTTCCTCTGGGTCCATAGCTTTATGGTCCTGAAAATGTGGATAAAATGAATGCTCATTGCAGAGGAACTTCTGGCCTGCAGCAAAAGTAATGTGTCAATGAACACAGAATATACTTAGAATACAGTGAACATGAATGATAAAATGCTGAAAAATAAAGAGAAATAAAATGAACAGCAGGGGGTTCTAAGAAAGATGGGGTCCTTCCTCGCTGATTGCTCTTCACTTACCCATACCAAAGAAAATGCACTCATTTCTTCAAACAAAAAGTGAAAGACTTGGAGGCAAAAAGATATTGTACCTCAGACTAATCAAAAATATCAGGGCACAATGACCTAGAAGTTTCCACCAATATTAGCGTCCTTCTAATCAATCACTTTAACTCTCATAGCTAGGTAGAAGTCACTAGCACAAATATCTCCCAAGCAACTCTGCTCAGAGTAATGAGTTAATGAGACCTTAATGTTGTACTTCAGTTATTTTAACACAGCAGACATTCAGATTCATTCTCTAATTTATTACACATCAGAGGATTTTATTGGTAGTTTTGATCACTGATAATTAGTGTTCTGTTGCTGTGTAACAGATCATTGCAAGCTTAGCAGCTTAAAACAATACAGTCATTATCTCACAATTTCCTTAGGTTAGTGAAACCAAGTGCAAAACATGCACAAAAACTTGTGAGAATAAGCTGATAGCTAAATCCGACCTAAACTCTCTGGGTTCTTCTACCCTCACACACAAGACAATTCAAAACAATAGCAAGGTTTATTTATAAGCAAGGAGAGAAATAAGAGTCCCAGAGTCTAAGAATGTCCAACTCTTTTACCCCAGTTACAGTCCTGTTCCAAAGTCCTAAACGCCTCCAAGATGGCACCTTCTTACCACTGCAGACCTAAACAAGTGTTTTATGAAGAAGCACGTATCTCACGGACATCTTCTCACTGCTCTTCCAAACCTAAAGCAGGTATTTCCCATAAACCAGTTTCCTAGCAAGCTGTCCACTCATCAGAGCTACATAATTCCAAGTTTTCCAGGTTCTAAGTTTTTCAACATAGACAGATTCAAAGTTTTCCAACAAATGATCCTCTCTTTTTCAGAGGTCTAAGTTCCAGTTCTCAAACCAAAGATCCATACTGATAGTCTTCAGACGTTTTCCTCTTCCCCTGGGTAGCCAAGTCCTAGGATGTTGACCTTCCGGGGTGAAGCTTGTGATGGCCTGCCTCTCCAGGCTACATTTTTGTGGCTTTTATCCTCTCATGTCAGACTCCACCCTCTGTACCTATTTCCTTGCTTGCCCACAAGGCATGCATCATCAGGTAATTTTTCCTTACTGGTGTGCCCATTCCCAGCTGTGCAACCCAGTTACAGTGGGAGCTAGGGTGCAGCTCAGATCTCACAAAGGTGCAATCAAAGTACAAACTATGTTATACACTCATCTGGGACTCGATGGTCTTCTTCCAAGATTGGGTGGTATTGCTAGAATTTGGGCCCTTATGTTATGGAACTAACATCCTCAGCTCCTAAATGATGACTTTAGTTCCCTGCTCAGTGGCCTTCCCATAACCATTGTGTAGTGTCATTTGCTTCTTCAAGACCAACAGAAGTGATGTATAATATTGAAAAAAAATCATTTTATTTTTAAATATTCCACAAAGGAGTCCATAATGCAGCAGACAGGGGTAAGGAACTAAATGCACAAGGAATTTCAATAACTCTCGGGGATATTTTTGTTTGTTTCTTCTAAGGCATTTCCTCTAAACTTCATTCTTCTACTGTGTCTCTCTTCCCTCTCCCTTCCCCCTATCTGTCATCCAAAATAAGTGTGAGCTGTTGCTTCTCTCACCTCAACAATCTTAGAATCTAATGATAGTTCTGACCTTTGCAAGAGGTCACTTAATGAAATTCTGACTGCAAGGGGACAAGAGAATGAAAAGCATGTCTTACTACCCAAGGGTAATTGAGCCTTTTACTTCCATCTTAAAAAGAAAAAATAATGAAAGATAACATCTAGTAATAATTCCTTCCAACAAATGCTTTCATATCCTTCATCTGGTTAAAAACTCTAGATTTATAAAATTCACAATGTCATTTTTTTCAGTCATTCATTCACACAACTTCAACCTTGTGAGTAAATGTCTTCCAAGTGAAATGACCCAGTCATGGCTAACATTTAGAAGTTCTCAACACAATGTTTGCTGCTGAAAAGGCAATAAATCTGAAATCAAATCTAAACTGCTTGCTTTTTCCTACAATTTGCTTTCTCCTGTTTTTGCAACTATTGTTAGAGGTACCATCCTCCTCCTAATTTCCTAGGAGGAAATCTTCATTTCCTGTCTCTTTAGAAGCCTTCTCTTTCAAAGATTTCCCCTGACATATCTGAGTCCATGGCATTGTCCACAGGTTTCCTTCCCTTTGCATTTTCAGCTCTCCTGTAGTGGTGAATAGAATCAACATCAACTCCTTTCTTCCTCCTATTACTTTTACCATCAATTCTACATACTAGTTTCAATACTATCTTTTTAAAACTTCCTTTATTGAAGCTGGGACCCCAATATGGGCAATGTTGAGGCTTGGACCTCAATATAGGCAGCATTAAATTTAGATACTGATGCCATTAGCTGTGTCTGAAAAACACAGAGGTGATTTTTAGGTGGCATAACCAGGATGAAGTTACTTTTACTTTATTGCAAATCCCAGGAGGGGAAGAGAAAATGTACCACCTTGAGGGTGTGTAGAGGGGAATTGGACCTTTGACTTTTAGAGAAAAATAAAAGATAGAAAGGAAAGAAGCAGAGAGGTGACACAGAGACTTTTGGGGAGAGGAGAGAGATGAACACGGCAGGTGGGTAAAGAGTAGCCTGAGTGACTAGGCTGGGCAAAAGGCCCCTGGAAGAGTGAATTGGTGGTGACAAGGAGCCATGGTGTCTAGTAGAAGAGTGGCCAGTGTGTAGAATGTGGCACCGCATCAAGGTGGCATAGTGTTCTGGTACCTGGAGATGGCCAGGGATTTGGAAAGCTACATCTTTTTCATCCATTCATCTGTTTTGGGACACTTGGGTTGTGTCCATGTCCTTACAATTATAAATAGTGCTGCAGTAAACATCCAGGTACAGGTGTTCCTTTTTACATGCTATAGATATGTCCAGAAATGAGTTTCTGAATTGTAACTCTTGGAGGGTTTTGCCCAGGTTTTCCTCTATGTATATTATGGTTTCCAGTCTTATATCCAGGTCTTCTATCCATTTTGAGTTGGTTTTGTACAAGGTGTTAAGGTTGTTTCTTGGTTTATTATTTTGCTTGTCTTGGCCCAGTTTTCCCATCACCATTTATTGAAGAGGATGTCCTTGTTCCAATGTACATTTCTCACTCCTTTATCAAAGACTAGTTGACTATATATGTGTGGTTTTATTTCAGGGCACTCAATTCTATTCCATTTGTCTAATTGTCTGTTTTTGTACCAGTACCAACCTGTTTTGCTTACCATGACTTTGTAGTATAATTTGAAGTCTGGGATAGTAATACCTCCATTTTCTCTTTTTTTTGGTCAGGAGGTTTTTGATATTGGAGGTCTACTGTTATTCAATATGAATTTCAGCAATTATTGTTCTATCTCTTTAAAGAATGACATTGGGAAATTTTTAGGGATTGAATTGAATTTGTAGATTGTTTTTGGTAGGATGGCCATTTTGATAATGTTAATTCTTCCAGTCCATGAACAATGAATGTCTTTCCATTTCCTTAAGTCTTCTATCTCTTTTAGCAGTGTTTTAAAGTTTTCTTTGTCTAGTTCTTTCACGAATTTTGTTTGGTTTATTCCCAGGTATTTACATTTTTTGTGTGTGTGTGAGATGGTAAATTGGATTTTTTTTTTATTTCTTTTTCTGCTGCTTGGCTCTTTGCTATAGGAAAGGTACTGACTCTTTGTGTTGATTTTGTAACCGGCTACCTTATTGAACCAATTTATAGTTTTAAATAGTTTTTCTGTAGATTTTTAGGTTCTCTGTATAAAGAATCATGCCATCTTCATATAATGATAGCTTTAGTTCCTCTTTTCCTATTTGTATCCCTTCTATATCTTTCTCTTGCCTTATTGACCTGGCTAGAACTTCCAGTACAATGTTAAAAAGTAGTGGAGAGAATGGGCATCCTTGCCTGGTTCCAGATCTTAATTAGAAAGATTTTAGTTTTTCTCCACTTAGGATGATGTTTGCTGTAGTTTTGTCATCGATGGCTTTTATTATGTTACGGTATGTTCCTTTGACCGCAGTTTTTCAAGGGCTTTTATCATGAATGGGTGCTTGACTTTACCAAATGTTTTCTCTGCATCTATTGATATGATCATATGATTTTTGTTTTTCTACTTGCTGATGTTGTGTATTATGCTAATTGATTTCCAGCTGTGGAACCATCCATGTGCCCCTGGGATAAATCCCACTGGGTCATGACGAATAATGCTTTTTATGCATCATTAGATTCAATTTCCCAGGATTTTGTTTGAAATTTTTGTATCCATTTCATTAGGGAAATTTGTCTATAGTTATCTTTCTTGGTGCTGTCCTTATTTTTGGTATGAGTGTGATGTTTGCTTTGCAAAATGTGTTTGCCAGTAATCTTTCTCAATTTTTTAAAAAAGTGTTAGTAGTGCAGGCATTGTTTCATCTTTGTATGTCTGGTAGAATTCATTTGTGAAGCCATCTGGTCCTGAGCTCTCGTTTTCAGGGAGAGTTTTGATGACTGCTTCAATTTCTCTGATTGTGATTGTTTTATTTAAGTTCTCTATTTCTTCTTTGTTCAATTTTGGGTAGTTGTAGTTTTCCAAGAATCTGTCCATCTCATTCAGGTTGTTGTATTTGTTTCCATATAGATGTTCATAGCAGTTTCTGATTATCCTTTGGATTTCTTTGGTATCTGTTGTAATTTCTCTTCTTTCACTTGTGATTCTATTTATTTGAATGTTCTCTCTTCTTTGTGAGCTTTGCTAGGGGGTTATCAATTTTATTTTTTCAAAAAACCAGTTCTTGGTTTTGTTGATCTTCTGGATAGTCTTTTTGGTTTCTAGGTTATTTCTTCTTTTATTTATATTATTTCTTGTCTTCTGCTGGGTTTTGACTTTTCCCGTTGCTCTTTTTCTAATTTCAAGGTGGGAGATTAGGTTATTTCTTTGGTTAGTTTCTTGGTTTTTGATATGGGCCTGTATTGCTATGAACCTTCCTCTTAGATATACTTTTGCTTTGTCCTAGACATTTTGTAATGTAGAATGTTGTGTCTTCTTTGTCATTTGTTTCAAAGTAGGTTCTAATTTCTTCTTTAATTTCTTCAGTTACCCATTCTACATTTAGTAGCATATTGTTCAGTCTCCATGTATCTTCTTGCTTTCTCTTCACTGTTAAATTCTAGTTTGATGCCTTTATGATCTGAAAAAAAATATGGTATAATTTTGATTTTTGTGTATTCATTCAAGTCTGCCTTCTATCCTAATATGTGGTCAATTTTAGAGAAGGATCCATGTGCATTTGAAAAGAAAGTGTATTCTTTTATTTGGGGTGCAGTGTCCTGTAGATATCTATTAGATCCATTTGGTCTAGGTCTTCCTTTAAAGCTTTTGTGTCCTTGTTTAGTTTCTGTTTTGTTGATCTGTCCCTTGGTGAGAGTGGGGTGTTAAAGTCTCCAACTATGTATGTGTTTTTGCCAATATTTGTTTTCAGTTCTGCTAGTAGCTGTCTTATGAATCTTGGTGCTCCCTTGTTTGGTGAATATATGTTGATAATTGTTATGCCTTTTTTCATGGGTTGAACCCTGAACCATGAGGTCTCTGTCCTTTGTCACTTTATTTTGAAATCTGCTTTGTCTGCTATGAGAATGGCTACCCCTGCCTCTTTTTTTTTGGGGGGGGGGCAGTGCGTTTACTTGTAGGATTGTTTTCCATCCTTTTAACCTTCAGTATGCTTATCTTTAGGGATTAGATGTGTTTCCTGGAGGCAGCAGAATGTTGGGTTCTGCCTTTTGATCCAGTCTGCAACTCTGTGTTTTTTGATTGATGAGTTTAGACCATTGACATTTAGAGATTGATATTTGAGGTTCTAGCACTGGTTTTCTGGCAGACATTTTGATATTTTGATTTGTTTTCTTGTTACGTTTTTTTTTTTTTTTTTCCCTGAGGGCTTAGGTCTTGAGGCTTCTTGCAAGATTTCTTGGAGTTGGGGTTTGGTGGTAGAAAATTTCTAGAAACTTTGTCTGAAACATTCTAATTTTTTCCCTATAAAAGGATAGTTTTTCAGGATAGAGTATTCTTGTCTGGCTCTATTTGTCTTGGAGATTTTGAAGATGTGGCTCCATTCTCTCCTTGCTTAGAGTGTCTCTTCAGAGAAATCTGAGGTCAGCCTAATGAGTTTTTCTTTGTAGGTTATCTGCTTTCTCTCTGTAGTCATTCTCATTTTTTCTTTATTTTGGGCTCTTGGAAGATTTAGAATGATGTGTCTTCCTGGAGTTTTCTTTCATTAAAGTAGTTTCATGTCCTGTTTGCTTCCTATATGTCTATTTTCATTTCATTCTGCAGATTTAGGAAATTCTTTTCCATTATTGTGTTAACAAGTCTTTTATTTCCTATGTCTTTCTCTTCTTCTGGGATTCCAGTTACTCATATTTTCTTTCTTTAAGATATCTGATAAATCTCTGATTTTTTTCTTCTGTTTGGTCTTCTTACTATGTTTTTTTTTCTCTTTTTCTTTCTTTGTTCTCTCTATTTCTGTATCCTCTAGTGTGTTGATTCATTTTTCAATTTCTTCTAGTACAGTTTCATGGTTTTTCCCTGAATTTTTGAGCTCTTCTATTGTTCCTCTTATGAACTGTATCTCCTTCATTTTCTTTTTCAGGGATTCAATCTCATTCTTTTGTTCATCAATGATATTGTTCATTTTGTTGCATTCTTTTTTATATTTTTCTACTTCTCCTCTTAGCTCATTGAATGATTTTATCATGTTGTGTCTGAATTCTTTATCTGAAATATAGGTCATTTCTTTGATGTTGTCTTTGTTGGCTTCTGGAGATTATTTATCCTTTGGTGATGAATTGTTTTCCTTTGCGCTTACTTATTTGCATTTTCCTTCCTTCCATGTTTTTTTCTCTGGGTTTGCTCTATGTATTAAGCAACAGCTGCTTTGGTCTTGGTTGGCATGTTGTTTTCTACTAGGTTGTGGTTCTGCTTTTGTGTCTGGATTTTATCTTGTTTCTATTGACTGATTGGGGGATTAAGTCTTTTCCTTGTCTGCGCTGGTACCATGCAACAGCACCTGCGTTTCTGGGCTGTGGGGTCTTCCCTGATATCCTGCAGATCCTCTCTGCAATCTGGCTCTCTGTGAGCTGCTGGGCTGTTAACTCTGAGTCTTTGCTGGAGACTTTAAAAAGATAGAGTCCTTTGATAGGCAAACCCTAATTCCAAGTCCCTGCATACATTCAGAGTTGTGGTTTCTTCTGTCTTGTATCTGAGTTATTATGGTGGTTATTTTCCAGGTTTTCGATTCCTGTATTTGAATACTTTGATAATATTCAACATAGAAAAAAATTATTTTGAACTGTTAGTGGTTCTCAAGATTTGATTTTGTTTATTTGTTATTTATATCGCCTATCTGCCCTGTTTTTGTTCTTGTGTGTCTCTGTAAACTGTTGAGTATTCCCTTAGAATCTTTATCAGTGCCAACACCTCACTAGGGGTGCCAGAGCCAAAATGGCCCAGTGGTCCAATGTGGCTGTGGGCAGAGGCCCAGCACTCCTCACCTGTGGGTGGGGGAAGTCAGACAGTTCAGCTGCAGGTAGGGGGATCTGGATGGCTGTGCTGGGGCACAGGTCCAGGGGAAGGCAGCATTGGTGGGGTCACAGGGCAGGAACCCTAAAGATGCTCAATGGTCTGGTCCAATGTGGTTATGGGTGGGGAAAGTTGGACAGCTCAGCTATACCCTGGTTTTTAGATAGGAAATAAAAAACACCCTACCATGGTACTGCATATGAGAAGAATAAAAGGGAGTCTCCCACCTTCTATATGACATCAAGAAGCCTTCACTAGATAAAGAATGTTTTTCAGAAACATTTCACTAGAAATTCTAGTTTTTCAAAATTTAGCCCATTTGCTAAACATTCATTTAACTTTCTATTATGTTCCAAGAACTAATTGTAGGTACTGAAGAACAAAGATAGGGATTCCTTCTGGTCTGTTTGTTTTGAGGTAACATTGTTTTACAGCATAGTATGTAACTCAGGGGAATAGGTTTACATCTCCCCAGTGTGCATCCCCCCACCGCCCACCCAAGATCACCCACATCCTTTTACCATTTGTCCTACTTCCCACTTTGTTCTTACCCTCAAAGACAGGCATTCTGACTAAAAGAGTTTTAGGATCTAATGGGGGAAACAGACAAGTAGGAAATGAGATAAGACTTTACTGAAGAAATGACATTTAAGTTGTGCTCAAACTACTTTATATATATATACATGTATATATATATATATATATACACATACATATACATACACACACACATATATATATAAAACATTTCTAAACATTTTCTATATATCAGGCATTATGCCAAGCACTATATATGTATATATATATATATATATTCCTTTCACATGACCCACACAATAGCCCTATGAAGTTGATATATAATATTGCATTATATTATAATTTTGCTATTTAATTTTATAGATTGGGGTGAGGAGGGATAAGACTCAGAGATATTGGATAAGATAACCCAGTGCACATAGTTAAGAGATGGAGGAATTAGGTCACAATTCAGTACTGATTAAAGTCATAGTCCAGGCATTGATAACTGCTTCAACCAGAGATCAAGAGTAATACATCTCCAGGATATCAATTATTCCCATTTTAACCCTTGGAAAAATTTGGATGATGAGTTTAACAGGGGAAATTTCCAACCAAGAAAGATATATCAAAGCACTAGAATGTAACAATGTAAACTTTACTAAAATATCTTATAGCAAATATTTGAGAATCATATAGATACTTCTCAACTACGTCACCACTGCCAAAATAACCCTGAAACAAACATTGCCATGCCATTCTCCTTGCTGAAAAATATCAAAAAGTTTCCACTATGATTTCTCACATCACTTACATAATTAGAAGATATATATATATATAACAAAAGAAAAACTTCCAGTGATTTTTATTTATTTTGTTGTCTAGAATACAGCTTCTACACTCCTGAAGTATCTTTTGAAGAGCCCAATTAGCAAAACTCCACTTACTTCATCTCCAAGAGGAAAGACACCAATATAATTGGCCAATTTCAGAAAAATAGCAATAGGCCAGACTCACCCCATTTTACTTCCCATGCAGAGTACATATTCTTGATGGTTTCTCTATACTTTGAGATACAGGGACATAATCAAAGAATAAAGGTTTTTCTCACCCCAAACCGCCTCTCATAATAAGAATACTGTCTCTAAAATAGACTGCCTCTCTTTTTGTATTAATAAGATGATATTTTTAACATTACTTTGGGTTTTATTTTCCAGATAATTTGAAACAGTTTTGAGAAAAAAGGTACTAGTATTGGAGATAATGCCATTTATTACATGCTTTATAATGTATACTCTCAGAAAAGTTCTTGGTAGCTGCTATTTAATCAATGATGTTATGAGGATAATGATGATGTATCAGGAACTTTATCTGTGCTTTTATCAGTCCTTATTGCATTCAGGCAAATGGCCAAGTAGGAAGATTGGAGAGTAATCTGAGTTTAAATTTACAGTTCATTAATTCCAGATAACTGACATCAAAGGGCAAATCCTGATAAGGAATTTTCTTTCTTTCTTTTTCTATACATTTGAGCTGCTCCTATACTCTTAGACAAACTCAAGTACAGATTTCTCAGACTATACTTTGGACAATTGTTTTTGAGTCTCAGGACAGGGCTCTAAATTTCTTGGGCAGAGCTAGTGCAGGGGTAACCCGTTTGCCCTGTGGACTTTTTGATCTCTTGAAGGTGAGAATCCTGGAAACTGGGAATTTCTTGACCAGTAAAATGTATGAGGATATGAAAAATCCACACCAACTTTGAGCAAAGACAGCTCAGGATGGAGATACTAAAGAAATCATATTCTCCCCAGGTATCAGGATCTTAAATGACTGAGCCTGGGAAGAAATAGCTTTCATTTTTCAAAATAGACTTTGGACTTTTAACTTACAAGGATACAAGAATTTGATGCAAGGCTTTGACATTCAGATGTGAGCAAATGTCATGTTGCTGGCATTTTATATTGAACAATCTGTAACCAGGGGCTGGTGGGTGGCACAGCTGGGAAGGGGCGCCAATAAAGAGAATTGCCCAGATGATAAATGCCTTGCAGGCAAGCAAGGAAAGAAGCACTGTGGGTGGAGCCTGGCAAGAGAGGATAAATGCCACAAAAAGCAGTATGGAGAGGCACATCATCACAGACTTCGACCCTGGGACGGAAGGCAGACCTGAAGGTCAGCATTCCAAGACCTGGTCACCCTGGGGAAGAGGAAAGGTTATGAGAAATGCAATTATAGGCCTTTGGTTTGAAAACTGGAAATTGGGCCTCTGATGCGAGGATAGCTTGTTGAAGAAACTTGAAATCTGTGTTAGCTCTGATGAGAGGACAGCTTGCTAAGAAACTGGACTTTATGGAAAATACCTGCTGCAGGTTTGGAGTAGCAAGAGTGAAATTGGGTCAAAAATGGGCAAAAGTTGCCAATCAACAAGCCTCAGGAAAAAAGGTGGCATTTTAAAATGTGGCTTCCACCACCCAGCTTTAACAGATCCTCATTACCTATGCGTAGCAGTTGCCAGTCAGATGCAATTTAAACAACAGTGTTTAATTTACAGGGAAAATGAAAAGTCCTTAATGCCACAATTGTCCAATTGTTTTACCCCAAGTGTACCATTTAGTGCCGAAGTCCCAAACACATGTCCAAGATGGTGTCCCTCTAAACCTGCAGGCAAGCATTCTGCAAAGTCCAGTCCTTCTCCAACATCTTCTCTTTACTTCTCTCTCCAGTGTTTTGAGCTGCTCTGCTTCTCCAAGGCTCTTCAAAATTTTCCAACAGATGCTAATGCAAAGTCAGTTTTCCAAATATATCACCTTTGCCATCTACAAGTACCAGGTTTTCAGGTAGCTTCCACACCACCTTGCTGCAGCTCCACACACTTCTTTTACCAGGCCCACCTTGAGTGGCATCTGGCCAAATTCACCAGGCCTGCCCTCAGCAGCCCCTGGTCTGCCATTCTGGCATCCAACTCCACACTGACTACCTCTCTGCCAGCCATTCTCCCACCATGGCTCCTTGCCAACACCAGCTCACTCAGGGGGCTTTCCCTGGCCAGGCCATGTGGGTTTTTTCTCCAGTCTTGTCTCTGTCTCCCCTCTCTCTTTGTTGGTCTTTTTTTACCCATCCCCCTTTTCCTGCTTCTTATTTCTTTTTGTGCGTTTTTCTCTCAGATCCCACGCAACAGGGCATTTTGGTGCCCATACAATTTTCAACTGGGTAACTACCCTGTATCAGGAGGATACCATCTGAGACATATGTGTCTTTGTAAAATGCTTGTTCAAGTCTGCAGTTGCAAGAAGCCATCTTTTTGTTGTTGTTGTTTGTTTTTTTGAAACTAGGTCTCCTATTTTTGCCCATGGAACCACAGGCTGTTGTTGCCCAGGGTACCACAGACTCAAACAATCCCCAGCCTCAGCTTCCTACGTAGCTGGAATCACAGGCATGTGCCACCACGCCCAGCTATTTTTTGGGAACTAGGTCTCGCTACAGGCCCCAGGCAGGACTCGAACTACACTCCCTAGCCCCGGCTGCTTCATAGGCTGAAGCTTACAAGCAAAAGCCACCATGCCCAGCCTGCAAGAAGCCATCTTGAAAGCATTTTAGGACTTTGAATCTGGACTATAACTGGGCTAAGAAAACTGGACACTTGTGACCTCAGTGACTTGATAATCTCTCCTTGTTTGTAAATAAAGCTTATTGTTTTGAGTAGTCTTGCAGCTGGAAGTGAAGCTATGATCTCAACATGGGCAGTATTAAAATTTAGCCATTGCTGCCATTATCTGTGTCTGAAAAATACAGAGGCAAAAGATGACCTAAACCAGATAAGGGCACTCCCTTCTTTTACTTGGTTGCAAATTCTGTGTGGAAAATTTAAGAAATTGAAAGAGAAATTGAAGCACCAAGATGGTGTATAGAGGGAAATTGGAGCTCTGGTTTGGAGGAGGAAGGAAGAGGATAAAAAGAAAGGAGCAGAGACTGGGACAAGAAGGATAGTCGAGATAACTTCAGAGATCTTGGAGGTGTTGGGAAGGAGAGTGGAGGCAAGTTCAGAGATTTGGAGGAAAAAGTCCCAGCAGCGGAGTCTTCTGGGGTTCCCCCATCATTTGGGCCCCAAAGGGTAGGAGCTATGTGAAGGTGGAAGAGAGGCGACCCTGACGAAGTGCTGAGTCACCATGCAACCTGGAGAGAACTCAAGCTGAACCTAGTATTGGGGGAATTCACCTGATGCTGATTGCAGTGACAGAGGACCAAAGGCCAAGGATGTGACTTGGTGATTTTGGACTGAGGTACACAAGGACTGAGGAAAACCCCACACAGCTCCCTGAGGAGCAGAGGTGAGGTTCCTTTCTGTTTGGGATACTTGTGAGGGTGTGGATTATTAGACTCTTTTAGCTTGTTTTTCCCTTTTCTGTAAATAAACTTGTGTGTTTACCCTTATTGCTAAGGTTTAATCTCTGGGCAGCTGCTTGTGCACAGGCAGGAGAATCCTTGGTCACAAAAATTAAAAAGGGCGTAGACTTCTACCTGGAGAACAGAACTCAAACAGTGCTATGTTTAAATATTGTCCTTTCTCCTGTCTAGCTTTGGTACCTATTTGTACCCAGCATTAAATCCATAGAGACTTCAATATGCAAATATCTTAACATTGTGGTTCATTCAATCTCATTACAGATCTTTGATAAACTGTGTTAGACAATCTGGTTCAGCTAATTTGGGTGGGAAATAGAATATGGAACAAATTATCAATATTAATATTACAGACCTTTGATAAACTCTGTTAGACAATCTGGTCCAGCTAACTTGGGTGGGAAATTGAATATGGAACAAATTATCAATACTGGGAATGGATTAGCCTCAGGCATTTAACTACTATGTGTAATCATTTCAGACTCCAGAAGCAGAGTATCATTTGTTCACCAGCAGACCAGGAGGATACTCAAAAGGATCAGGGTAGACATTAGAGTAACAGTTTTAGGAAGGTATAAAGACTACTGCACAGAGAATTTGCTGATGTCCTTTCCTGAGAGGGTCTTCTCATCTTTGACCATGTGCTTTATGTGAAGTCAAATGGGTTAAAAGAAACAAATTGGTAGACCCTAAGGAATATTAGTAAGAAGCAATATTTCCCTCCTACTATTGTATCATTTTATGAAGACAACTTAATACAATTGATTTTCTTCACCATTATACTTTCCATATGTTGTATAAATTGTATAACTTTTTTGATTGATAAATTTGGGGAAAGTGGGAGAAACTTAATCCAAATCCCTTTCCTCTCAGGAGAGAGTCTTACCCAATAGAATCTTTCCAGATATAAGCTGAGTGAAAAATAATCCTTAGCAGGATAAGCCTGCCCTGATCCAGATCTGCTTATAAGAGGGTGAATAAGTTTGATGATCATTGGGGTTAAATTTGTGTTCATTGGCTCATTATAAGAAAAATGACTTAACTCAGGCTCTTCATAGTCAAAACAACAGACAAGCCTGTAATTTTGAAAATGGTGTCCATCTTTCAGACATCAAGCTAACAACAGATGGACCTTGCATGTGCAAAATGTATAGCTATATGACTAAGGGCACATAACAGTAAAAAGGGGGGCTAGGAGTCTCAGTTGCTATTTATGTCATCGTTCTGTCTTTATTCCTGCCTGCCTGCCTGCTTATGTATCCTGTCCCCTGTTTCAGCATTAAAGGCATGTTGGATATACACAAGGCTTCAAGATTCTTTTTCTGATTGGCTCAAATCAACATGAACCTGCTCAGGCCTGGGATGGTTACACTTATACTCAACTAAGTTTGCCAATCTAATGCAATCTTTACTTGCTGGGTTAGCTCTCACATGGTTCAGAACCTAAGAAGAGACATGATACCTTTTATTTATCATGACCCCAATATCTCATCTATTCTAGTTAGTCCAGAATGGTCCCCACATTATCCCCAAAATATCTTACTTTCATGTTTTTGTACCTATTATTGTTTCTGCCTAAAACATTCTCCTGCTTAGTCACTGTTATTCAATAACTTTTTTCATATTTCAATACCATTATAAATACTTCTGTCCCTAAAATAAAGCAAAGTGAAACATTATATTCTGTTGATAGCTACATTCCTAGTGTGTAGCATACATAGTATTAGAACACATTCAATTGGTTTATGTAGTAAGAATGGTTAGAATAAAATGAGTGGGCATTAGGGAAAAGATTACTTCTTACTTAGAGAATATGTAAGCATTAGTTATAACTCATATTCATCCCTTTAAGTAAATCAGTTTAAGAGATAAATATATGTAAACATATTCATCACTTTCTTCTTTATGTATGGTTGTTTTTTCATCCTAAAACCCCTTGAATAAGGGCATTACCTACTGAGGAATGCATTACCTACTAAGGAAAATGTGTATGAGTTTAATGGACAACTGCAGTGTAAATCATTGGGATTTTCCAGAAATCTGACACTCCATTAAACTGCTACATTAATTAATGCTACAGCAGACATCAAAAACTTCCTTCTCTACCCATTGACCCAAATCATACTAGACTCAATCCTAACATTCCTAGTCAGGTGTAAGGGTGAAAAGATGAATCTAAGTCACTGTCTCATTTATTTGATAGGCACATCAGTAAAAGCCATAGCCATTTGTGGTGGAAAGCTATGGTATGCTTAATTTAGTTACTTCCCCACAAGAGTTCACATGCTGTATGATTTTCTGTTATGAATCTGATTGATATGTTATGAAATATGAGATGACTGACAAAAGGCTGTCTACAGTAAGGCACTGCTCTCCACAACATAATTATGATGAAGTCAATTTTTGTTGCTTTTATTCCTATAACATATCAATAAAAATATGTCTGAAGATTTAAAGTATACAGACATCTGGTATCTGTAAATCACATAGTATGAGGCAGCACAGAGCATATTTAGGAGGTCTATGTGCTCTAGATATGTTCTTTAAAAGTGCTGGTCCTGAGGTTCCATCTTTCTAGCTAAGCAGTTCACAGCGTAGAGCTGAATTTGACTACAGTTCAGTTACAGTTTCAGCTATATATTTTATGCCAAATCATAGTTACTTTGTATTATTTTGTTTTATTATTTGTATTTTTAATATATCAAAGATAATCATTATGGCCATTTATATTCCATACGCAATAGTGGTCCTGTGCATTGCAGTAAAACTCCTTATTCCTTAAATTAAGATGGTACATGGACCTCTGGTGGAAGCTAAAAAAAAAAAGTCTAGAAGAAAGTACTATTAAGTATTTTCACCATAAACAGGATAACATATTTTAAAAACTATTATGAATTTGAAGTGCATTGAAATTAAAAACTTGTTTATTAAAAGTTACTGCAAAATTTGTAAAATTTACAAAAGCAAACATATGGTAACCTAGGACTAGAAATGTCACTTCTGGAAACTACAGCAGAAATAAGGGTACATGTCATCAAAAAAGGATGCATTAAAGCATCCAGAATAGCATTATTCACAATAATTCCAAACTGGATCAATCCTAACATCTATCAACAGTAGAATAATAAAAGGGTTATGATCTGTTTATACAGTTGAATACCACACAATAAGGAAAATGTGAGCTATCGTAGCAGCTTGGTTGAGGAAACAAGAGTGCAGACACGAGAATTCCATGAATATGAATCTTAAGAAGGGAAGCACAACTTATCAATATAAATCAAAATAATGTCTATGGGGAACTGGGGATGTAATAGAATACTGAGTAAATAATAATGATCTGGGAAGTGTTAAAAAGGGTACATGTATATAATTATCCATGGAGATGTAACTCCCTGAAAGGTGAAAAACACTAAGTGGAAGGGAAGCACATATATCGCAGTACTAGATACAGTGTTCAATTTAGAGAAATAACTTATGTGTCCCATGACAGGGAAGTGAATTAAAAGGATGTAGTATATGCAGACAATGAAATGCTACTCACCTGTACTAAAAAAAAAAAAAGAAAACAAAAACAAAAAAAACTTGCATTTTGTGATGACACAGAACTGCAGAGGATTATGCTATGTGAAATGACTCAGACAGAGAAAAACAAATTTGTATAATTTCACTCACATATGCGATATAGAAAAACAATAGTTAAAACTAAACCAAAACAAACCCTCAAAGTACAAGCACAGAACTGAGTCTACTAAAAGGAGAGGTTGAAGGATACAGAGAAAATGGACTATGATGAAGTACTATGGGTGACTTGGTGCTGGGTGTGATGTAGCAACATATATCTGAAGAGGTGTGAACTTAAACCTAAATCATTACAGTGTGGTAAAGCAACATTACCTCAGTAAAGTATACAATAAGATTATGACTTGAAGTTTATCTGTCATTTTCAGCTATACTTCAACCTCACCTGCTGGTGGACATGAAGAGTAACTGGCAATAAATTGGTCTCCTTATATTGGTTTCTGGGTTGAACTTGCAATTTAATCTTGAGAGTTTTATTAATGTTCTTCAATAGATGAGATTTCTGAGGAGGCATTGGATATCTAAAAGTGCATATTGCCAAGTTGGCTTCATTTACAATCCAACTCCCCACAGAATCTGCAGCAAATTATCCATTTATTATTAAAGTTGGATTACTTTAGGGGATGCACTGAAGCAGAGTTGCCTCAATGACAAAAGTGCGGTCAGAACCAAAACTGTTGCTATGTTCTCCCACTCCCCTAGCTACCAGAATTTGTGCTCTAAACACAAAGAAGGGGCATGTACCAAGAGTTATAGCAGTAGAAAAGGTCTGCTCACTCTCACATATAGTAACTGCTAGAAATACACAAGAGAAAAGACTGGTTAAAGTGGTACTGTGAGTTGGGCCTTGTAAGTTTGAAGATGACAAAGCAAAAGTTTTATCTTAGATCCCCAGATATGAAGATGAACTTCAGTCACTGAGTAAATGTAGGATGTAGAAAAGGGATCAGGGAATGGTAAGTATTTTAGTTAGTCACTTAGTTTCAAATACTCTGAGGAAGAAAGCAGGAGTGAGGAATTCAGCCCCTCCTCTCCACCTCTAGGTGCCTGAAGCAGGGACCAGGAGTGATGTCATGGAGAATCAAGGAGACATGTCAACTTTCGAAAAGCATGATGTATGAGCTTGCCAGGGCTATTACCACAGACTGGGTGGCACAAACTTATTTTCTCAAAATGTTGGAGGCTGAAGTCAAGATGTCAAGGGAGCATTGTTTACTTGTAAGGTCTCTCACAGATGGTTGTCCATCATATGCTTTCTGTCCTTGCCTGCCCTCATCCTAAGGCTAAATCCTACTCCTGTGGATTAGGGCCCACTCAAATTAACTCATTTAATTTAACTACCACATTAAAGTCCCCACCTCTTAATGCAAACACATTCTCAGAGATTAGACTTCAACATATATATTTTGTGAGAAACAATTCAATCCATAACATCTGTCTGAATTTTAAGGATGAGAATCCTGAGAGAAAATTAAAAGAGATCGATAATCAATGGGTATATAGGAAAAAAGTATCTTCATTTTTATATAGAAAAATTCTCATTTTCATATCTTTGTGTAACACTGAGTTATATATACCTTTTCACTTTCTCTGAAATATATAACTTCAGCAGACGGTAATTCATAAAAATGGTTTACAGAAAATAAAGAAGTTATACTCAAAAAGACCAAAGATAGACTTGGGGAGAACTTAGAATGTGTGTCTAAGAAATGTGGAGTTGGTCAAAGGAAAGGTATAAAGGGTTGTTTTAAATAAAGAAGTAATGAGAACAAAACAGTTCCTTTTGAAACTTAAATTTAGAACATTATTTAGGGTGGGTTGGTGAAAAAAACTCATTTCACAGCTTAGGGAAGTCAGGTAATGAGAACTTAAATCAAATGGAGAATAATAGGGAAAATACTAAAGAGAAAATGAGGTGAAAGATCAAATTTAATAACAAGTTGGAACTTAAGATGAAAGAGTAAAGACAGTGTCAAAATTTAAACACGACTTATTCATCACAAGCCTTGATAGCAAACAGTGTTTCTATTTTTTCATTTAAAACACCTAATTAAAGTGTCACTTAAAAAAATATAGAACAATTTCTTTGTGGTTGAGTGTTTGTTAACTGATTTGCTTTATCAAAGCTGTGAATATTATTTAGAGAGGACACCTATTTTCCTTTCAGAATGGTCTTTCATTCAGTGAAATGTTAAATTACTCACAAAAACGCACTAATTAAATTGGCTGTAACTGCCACATTAAAATGTGATGGCCAACATAATTGGCCCAAAATCAATTGTTAGTGTCTCATTCATGGAGAACATGCAAATTAATTTTATTATTTCCAATTTCAAAACATAGTTCCTCCCTCCCTCCATTACCCATCTGTCTCTTCCTGCCTACATTACCCTCTTTCCTCAGCAGGCTATGGACTACTGCCACTCTTGGTTCTGAATAGTGGTTATGGTAGAAAGTAAACCAAAAACCTCACCTTAACTTAGGAGTTTAGATACACTCACACTGCCACCGATGTAGTTTCCCATCTGCCTAAAGTAAAATTTATAAAGTATGCTTCATTTTGACTACACATCTCCATTTTAACCCCTTTTTCTCTTCCATATATGCAAGTGGGCATGCATGGGCACACATGTGGACACAGATACTAATGCAACACCACTGGCACCGTAGCTGGCTGTGTCCATCTGTATCAGCTTCTCTGATATTATAACCCTGCCCTAAATTCAACCAATCTGGTTAGAGCCTTTATGAGTTGATGGCTTCTGACAGTCCTCTTCACTTAAAAAATGCAATCCTACACTTAATAATCCTTGGCACAAATTGAGTTATGTTGGCAAAATAATCAGGTCACAATCACCCAGCTGATTTTCAAATATTTCCAACCCCTGAGTCAAGCTACCCAGTGCCATCTACCAAATTAGACATCCTTTGATGTCAGAAACAGACTGTTGGTTCCCACTCCTCTTTTTTCTCCCATAGAAAGGGTTCACATCCCAACTTCCTTTCCTGCCTACAAGTCCATGTCCAAGCTAGCAGTAGTTGTCAGTGCTAAGTCCTTCTGAGCTGATTCATGCTGGAATTTAAATGTAGCTGCTTCACTAGTGACAGGGGTAAGTCCATGTTCCACAGAGCCACAATTCTAGCTTACTCCAAAACAGCCATAATGGTATTGCTATGGATAATTAGGTAGTCAAAAGAAAACTTTTTTTTTAATGTAAAACAACGTAACATGCCAGAGCAGTTCTAAAATCCTTGAGGAATCTTAATTCATGGTCTTCAAAATGCAATAGCATAGCAGGAAAGGACAAATATTTCTTCTTTTTATAATGGACACATAGTTTATTAGCTTTGATAATAGAAACATACAAATAGTAACAATTCTGTAGAACTTTCTTGAATTTAGAAATCAATTTAAAGCTTTCAGCTTGGAAAATCTACAAAAATAGTTCTCATAAATTGTTTCCATGGACTTTGGAAGTCTATTTGATGTAATCATACAAATAAAATTAAGCATGTGACTAATCAAATTTGACTTTATAGTTTCTTCTTGAGAAGAAGTTCTAGTAAAATAGACTAGGAAACTAGATTCAGATGACCTAATGTGTTGACCAAGTATATTCAAAAATGACAAAAATTCATTTTAGGAAACTTAAGCAGTTTTCTGAATAAAACTTACATAAAAGAGAATTTTGTAACTGGCAGAATCTCTGTGGGAGGCTGGAAAAATGAGATTTTATTTTATTGCATACTCAAGCACAATGTAGTCAGTTATGATTCTGCTAAGAGAAAGATCGCATGTTCTGATGAGTGGTGCTAGAAAGCCCTAAAAATCATTGCTAAAATAACCTCAGAGGAGAGCACCACAGTGGGAGACAGGTCATCACCTATGGATTCTCCCCCATACACACAACTACAATACTCAGACTCAGGGTCCAATGACGATGGGGCTTATTTAGCAAACAGAAGATTAGGGGAAAAAATAGAGTTTCTAAGACTGTTTCATACTACATAATGTCCACAGTCATTCCAAGCAAAGGCCACTTGTGCTAGATGGCACCTTCCTGTCAATGAGGGCCTGATATTGGCAGGTCACTAGCAAGCAGTGGGTCAGCATTCAATTCACAGTGGCAACTGGAGGTGTTCACAAGTGGGACTGCTGAGGCTGCTACAGGGTAGTGACAGAGTTGAAAATTGTATTAGCACCAAAATATACTGGAGGATGGAGTCTGAAATCCTATAGCTTACTAACTAGCAGCTTTTGTCCCCTTTTAGCCCAATTTCAAGGTGATGTCATGGCAGCAGACTGAAGGCAGAATTGGAAAGGACCAGATGCTGGACCAGACAGCAACAGAGACAAAAACACTGAGAGGTGCTGCCAGATAATCAGAAGTGGTAGAAAGTTCTGAAAGGTGATTACACACAGGATGTTAGTTACCTGTGAACTGTGTTGGACAGCACTGGCCAGTACTTCTGGTCACCATAGGTCACCAGGAAGTGGTATCAAATTAGTGTTAATAGTTCTTGTGAGCATTGGTATGAACTAATTGCTAACAGCTCTTTGAGACACTGGACCTAAAGCTGCTTGTGGTCCACACAGGCAGTGTCAGGGGCTGAACCAGAGACAGCAGCAGTAGCTGGGTCTTTTGAAGGTGTAGGTAGGTGTGAATGTCTATGGAGGTCTGGTGAGTCCCAAGGAAGTTCAACAGCTCAATGCTCCTTTTCTTTGAAGACTAGCTGCTGAATCCTTATTTCTTCAGAGGTGGGGAGCAGAACAAATCAAGCTTGCTATCGCCCTGCCTTAGATCCTCTTTCAATGCCCCCCGTGCTAAAGCCTGACTGAACTGTCTTTAACTCTAAGTGTCTGATTGGTGCAAGTTAACACCAATCTGCTCCCTTCCATTTTTCAATCCAAATAATTAACTCACAAGCTGAACTCAAATCTGACTAGTTCATTAAACTGGACACAGATTGCCCTGTTGACATCCAGGCTGTCAAGCACAAAAGGAATAATCTGGTCCCTTACAAATACAACCTGTCCTGAGGTCAGGGCATGTTCATGGGCTGGTGGGCTGGGAGAAATGATGTGAGAGGCTGGATCACTGTACATGCCCTCCCTTAAGCAGGCTCAGTATAATCACGCAAGGGGTTGGAGGCATGCAGCAGTATTTGGACTCATCCCAGCACTCCAGAGGTCTCCCTGCCTGTGGCTCCAGGAAAACAGCTCACCTGAGCTGCCCCAGTCCAACTCAGTGCTCCTCTAAGTTGCCTTGGGCTAGGAGTCGCAGACTGGAATGTTTCCTAGGCTGTAGAGCTTGGCCTGGAACAGGGCTACTGAGACCGCATGATGAAGGAATCACTGCTCCCACCACAGCACCCCAAGCCCCAGACAACTACCCAAAATGGAGGTGGTTTGCTGGGTAACACCTCCCATTCCTGTCATTTTTTAGAGTGGTCTGGTGGTAAGGGTCAGCAAGCTGGAAATTCCTGTTGCTGCCCCCCAGAAGGATGCTGCTGGAGCTCCCCAGCCAAGTCAAGCTGGCACACCCCACCCCTGCTGATGCAGTTATGCTGCAGAGTCACTGGGAGGCTGAACTTTGCCACACTCAGCCTCCTCACCAACACCTCCATAGGGCTTGCTCTATGGAGCATAGGGTCCATTTTCTCCTCTGAGTCCACCTTTAAGTTTAGAACAAAACCAACTAAAGGGGAACTGGAAGGCATAGTGAGTAAGCCCACCTACAGTTGTCTGTCACAGTTTCTGTGTTGTTCAAAAGTTGTTCCTTTAACAACCCAGGTACCTTCACACCATCCTTCTCATAATTGAACTACCAAACAACAACAAAGTAAAACTTAGTGCAAGTTGCTTTATACAAATGAAAATCCCATCTGTTTTTCCAAAGCAGGGAGACTGATGGTTTTTAAACCTCTCCACCCAACACTGAATGATATGCAAACTTCTCTAGTTGATGCATAATCTTGTCTTGAAATTGTTGGCGAAATTATATACAAGCCCAATATAAAGGGGGGAAATAGTGGTAAAAAATCCAAACAGCACCTGCAATTCTCTTCCCTTTAGCTCTAAAAGTCAGTCTAAAGCTGCATCCCTCTGGACAGCGTTTCTCATCCATCTGCACTACACTGGCAGAGATGCCTCCAGGTCCACCCACGCTGTCTTCATGATCACTTCCCTGCCAATGACCTTGGTCAATCACTTAAATGAACACTGCAGTACTGAGTTCCTGCATTTCCCACTTGAATATTAAGGGAATTACCTTGCCTCCAAGCCTGTCAGATCACCAGTCTCAGAATCCCAAACAATGAACTTTATATCAATTGCAAAGTCTCAGATTTGGATGCTGACTCTTTCAAGTCCCAGTTCTGTGATCAGAGGCATTTTTGTTTGTTTTTAACTATAAAATGAGAATAATACAATATGGTACTTTTGAGATTTACAAAACATGTGAAAATGCCTAGTGTGTTACACTGAATAGACCTTTAATATATGTGAAATAAAATTTATATGATAGGAAATGATGAAAGATATTTTGCGGGTATACAGCATATAGAACAGAAAGGACAACATGTAACACATGAGAGACTGGAGTGAGATAGAACTCAAGGGCAGAAGTTAAAAGAGGACCAGGGAACACAAGCGGGAAGGTCAGCTCACCTAGGCAAGCTGGAGAGCTTGTTCAGGGCTCACCCCATCGCCCAGGTAACCAACCCTCGGGCTAGGGAGGGCCAGTCCTCTCATAGACCTAACCAGGGACTGGGATTTCACACCAGGAATGCAAGTGGGAAAGACTGCTCACAGGCTCAGAGACCCAGAAGCACCGGTGCCTCAGGTGGCACTGGCGCATTCTAGGGAACCAAGGACATTGACTAATCAAGTCTGTCAAGAAACCACAACCAAAAAGGTTTCCACACATCAATCTAAAATAAGAGAAAAAAACAAAAAAAGAATATAGAAAATCGAAAACCTAATATGCACACCACATCCTCTGAGTGAAAAAGAAATTGTCCCCCAAATACATAACAGAAACAAGAGAGATACGCCACAGCAGCAAAGGCACAGAGGCAGCAATAACTGCAGTTTGGTTGGCTTCACCATGCCATCTAATTCAAAAACAGCAGTGAATCAATACGTAGAGCAAGTCCAAAGGGAAAACACAGGAAGGAGGAAGAATACAAATACACAAGCAAACCCTAGGAAAATAACTCATCACCAAAGGATAAACAACCGGTGAAAACCAACATGGAGGACATGGAAGAAATGTTATCTATGTCAGACAAAGAATTCAGAATCTATTTGTTAAAAGCATTAAAAGAGGTAAGGGAAGATGGAGGAAAAAGGGAAAGCAAGAGGTCAGAAACTTTCAATGAGCTAAGAGAATTAGAAAAACATAAAAAACAATGAAGCAAAATGAGTAATATCATCTATGGACAGAAGAATAAGATTGAAATTCTAAATAAGAAGCTGACCAAGATACAGTTTCTAAGAGGAGTAATAAAAGAGCTCAAAAATGCAGGGAAAAGCTAGGAAAGCAGAATAGAAGAAATAGAAGAGTGAATCAGCACACTCGAGGACACAGAGGTAGAGAGAGGATAAAGAGAGAAAAACAAAGTAAGAAGAGAGAAGAAAAAAATCTGAGATCTGTCAGATACCCTAAAGAAAACAAATATAAGAATAATTGGGATCCCAGAAGGAGAAGAGAAAGACATAGGATCCGAAAAACTTTTCAATGAAATAATGGAGGAGAATTTCCCCAATCTGAAGAAAGAAATGAAAATAGACATCCAGGAAGCAAAAAGGACACCAAACTACTATAATGAAAGAAAAAACACAGCAAGACACATCATAGTAAAACTCTCAAGAGCCAAAAATAAAGAAAAAATTATGAGACTAACAAGAGTTAGGAAACAGATAACCTACAAAGGAAAATCCATTAGACTGACCTCAGATTTCTGAGAAGAGATTCTCCAAGCAAGGAGAGAATGGAGCACATCTTCAAAGCACTCCAAGACAAAAAGTGCCAGCTAAGAATACTCTACCCAGCAAAACTGTCCTTTCTTTACGAAGGAAAAATTAGAGCCTTCTCAGAAAAACAAAGTCTTCAGTAATTTACTACCACCAAAACTCCACTCCAAGAACTTCTACAAGAAGCCTTAAGATGGAAACCCAAGAAGAATTGAAAAAACGCATAATTAAGAAGAACAAGAAACTAAAACAGAACCCCAAATAAACACCAGGAACCCGATGTTAGAACTTCAAACATCAATAATTACTATAAATGTCAATGAACTAAACTCATCAGTCAAAAGACACAGAGTTGCAGACTGGATTAAAGGACAGGACCCAACATTCTGCTGCCTCCAAGAAACACATCTGATACCAAAAGATAAGCACAGATTGAAGGTGAAAGGATGGAAAACAATTTTACAAGCAAATGGGCCCCCAAAAAAGGCAGGGGTAGCTATACTTATAGCAGACAAAGCATACTTCAAAATTTAAAAAGTGACAAAGAATAAAGAAGGTCACCACCTAATGGTTCAAGGTCAACCCAACAAAAAGACATAACAATTATAATTATATACTCACCAAATGAGGGTGCACCAAGATTCATAAGACAGCTACTAAGAGAACTGAAAACAAATATGGATAAAAATACAAAAATAGTAGGAGATTTTAATACCCCACTCTCAACAAAGAACAGATCAAAAAAAAAAAAAAAACTACACAAGGATACAAAAATCTTAAAAGAAGACCTAGACAAAATGACCTACTACATATCTACAGGACACTACACCCACAAGGGAAAGACTACACCTTCTTCTCAAATGCACATGGATCATTCTCTAAAATTGACCACATACTAGGCCACAAGGCAAACTTGAATAAATACACAAAGATTAAAATAATACCAACATTCTTCTCAGATCATAAAGGCATCAAGCTAGAAATCAACAAGAAAAGAAAGCAAGTAGGGCATACAACACTTGGAGACTGAACAACATGTTACTAAATGAAGAATGGGTAATTGAAGAAAATAAAGCCTACTTCGAAACAAATGACAAAGAAGACACGGCATTCCAAAATGTCTGGGATGCAGAAAAAGCATACCTAAGAGGAAGGTTCATAGCAATACAGGCCCATATCAAAAAGAAAGAAAATAACCAAAGAAATGACCTTATCTCCCAAATCGAAAAATTAGAAAAAGAGCAACAAAAAATATCCAAAACCCAGAAGAAGACAAGAAATAATAGAAATAAAAGAAGAAATTAATAACCTAGAAACCAAAAAAACTATTCAGAAGATCAACAAAACCAAAACCTGGTTCTTTGAAAAAATAAATAAATTTGATAAACTCCTTGCAAAGATCACAAAGGAAAGAAGAGAGAAAATTCAAATAAACAGGATCACAAATGATAGAGGGGAAATTACAACAGACACAAAAGAAAGCCAAAGGATAATAAGAGATTACTATAAACAACTATATGGAAATAAATACAACAACCTGGAGGACATGGACAGATTCTTAGAAAGACACATACACAAAATTGAGCAAAGGTATAGAGAACTTAAACAATCCAATTAGAAGCAGTGAAATAGAAGCAGTCATTAACACTCTAAAAATAAGATCCCAGGACCTGATGGCTTTAGAAATGAATTCTACCAGACATTCAAAGATGAAATAACACCTGCACTTCTAAAGCTTTTCAAAAAAATTGAGAAAGGAAAACTGCCAAACACATTCTATGAAACAAACATCACACTCATACCAAAATCAAATAGGGACGGGACCAAGAAAGAAAACTATAGAGCAATTTCCCTAATGAACATGGATGCAAAAAATTTAAACAAAATCCTGGCAAATAGAATCCAATGATGCATAAAAAGCATTATTCACCACGATCAAGTGGGATTTATCCCAGGGGCATACGGATGGTTCAACATCCGGAAATCAATTAACATAATATACCACATCAACAAAGAGAAAACAAAAAACCACATGATTATATCAATAGATACAGAGAAAGCATTCAACAAAGTCCAGCATCCATTAATGTTAAAAGTCCTTGAAAAAATGGGGATCAAGGGATCATACCTCAACATAATAAAAGCAATCTGTGACTAGCCTACGGCAAACATCATCCTAAATGGAGAAAAAGTACAACCATTCCAACTAAGATCTGGAACAAGACAAGGATGCCCACTCTCCTCACTACTTTTTAACATTGTACTGGAAGTCTTAGCTAGGGCAATAAGGCAAGAGAAAGAAATAAAATGGATACAAATAGGAAAAGAGGAACTGAAACTATCATTATATGCAGATGACATGATTCTCTATATAGAGAACCCAAAAAAATCCATGCAAAAACTACTTGAAATAATAAACCAGTTCAGTAAGGTAGCTGGATCCAAAATCAACACACAGAAGTCAGTGGCTTTCCTATATGCAAAGAACCAAGAAGAGGAAGAAGAAATTTTAAAAAGCCATCCCATTTACCATTGCACCAAAAACAATTAAATACCTGGGAATAAAGCTAACAAAGCACGTGAAAGGTCTACACAAGGAAAATTTTAAAAAGCTGCTAAAGGAGATAGAAGAAGACATAGGAAAAGGAAATACATTCCCTGTTCATGGATTGGAAGAATGAACATCATCAAAATGACCATTCTGCCAAAAGCAATCTACAGATTCAATGCAATTCCTATTATAAAAATTCCAATGACATTTTTTAAATAGATAGGAAAACAATTACAGAAGTTCATATGGAAGAACAAAACACCTCGAATATCAACAAGCCTCCTGTCCAAAAAAAGATAGAATGGAGGGCCAACTATCCCAGACCTCAAGTTATACTACAAAGCCATAATAATTAAAACAGCGCGGTACTGGTACATCAACAGGCAATCAGACCAGTGGTACAGAATTGAGTGCTCAGAAATAAAACCACACATATACAGTCAACTAATCTTTGACAAAGGGGGGGGGACTTACATTGGAACAAAGATAGCCTCTTCAATAAATTGTGTTGGGAAAATTGGACTAAGACCTGCAAAAAAATGGACCAAGACAACATCCTCACACCTTGTACAAAAATCAACTCAAAATGGATAAAAGATTTAAATGTCAGACCTGAAACCATAACATACATAGAAAATAACTTGGGAAAAACCCTCCAGGAAGTACAATTCAAAAACCCATTTCTGGAAAAATCTACTGATGGCAAAAAATTGAAGAAAAACATAAACAGATGGGACTACATCAAAATAAAAAGCTTCTGTACAGCAAAAGAGACAACAGAAAAAACTAAAAGAAGTTCAACTGAATGAGAAAAAATTTTTGCCCTCCACAAGAGTGATAATGGTTTAATAACGAAGATCCACAAGGAACTCACACAATTAAACAAAAGCAAAACAAGAAGCGCAATCATAAAATGGGGTGAAGAACTCAAAAGAACCTTCTCCAAAGAGGAAATAGAAATGGCCAACAGGCACATGAAGAATTCCTCAACATCACTAGCAATAAGGGAAATGCAAATCAAAACCACAATGAGATACCACCTTACACCAGTAAGAATGAACCACATCCAAAGAACAGGCAACAACAGGTGCTGGTGAGGATGTGGAGAGAAGGGGACACTCTTACACTGCTGGTGGGAATGTAAACTGGTCCAACCTCTATGGAAAGCTGTATGGAGGGCCCTCAAATGAATGAAAATGGAACTACCATTTGACCCAGCAATTGCTCTCCTGAGAATTTACCCCAAGGTGACTTCAACATGGGTACAAAGGGACACCTGTACTTGGATGTTTATTGCAGCACTATTTATAATTGCAAGGACATGGAAGCAACCGAAATGTCCCAAAACATATGACTGGATGAAAAAGATGTGGTATATATACACAGTGCAATATTACTCATCAATTAAAAATGACAAATTAGATGATTTCATGGTAACATGGACAGACTTAGAAGAATCCATATTAGCAGAAACAAGTCAAAAAGAAAAAAAAAAACAGAAACCAAATGGTTTCACTACTATATGGGACATGGGAAAGCTAAATAAAAATCCATGAAGAAAAGTCAAAACAAGCCAACAACCAAAGTAAAGTACACAACCTGGGATGGGGGATGGGATAGAGTGGGAATAGTCAGGGAGGTGGGGGGACCCCAGAGATCACAGAGATGTGAAATTCATATATAAATAAAATATTTAATTTCTTGAAAAAAAAAAGAGGACCATGATCATACCACAAGATTATTATCTTCGTTTGGGCTGACACAAAATACCACACACTGGGTGGCATAAACAGCAGACAGTCATTTCTTGCAGTTCTGGGACAGGGAGCTCCAAGATCCCTGTGAGTGCTCTCTTCCAGCTTGTCAATAACCACCTTTGATTGTGTCCTAAAGTGGCCATGAGAAGAAACACTGCTGTCTCCTCCCATTATCAGGATCTTCATCATATATAGTGACTCATTCTCAAGAACTCAAGGATAGACTTGACCTTAATGTAGTACATAGACATATTGTACAATGCTGTACACCTGTAATGTCTATAAAGTTATAATGTAATGTTATTTCAATTAAAAATAAAAATGTGAAACCCTAAAAATATAAGCAAACAAACTTCATATTCCAAAAGACCCACCTCTCAATATATCCACTGGGATTAGGGCTTCTACGTAAAAATTTTGAAAAGTCATAGCATACAGTTCCCAAGGAGGTTGCAATGGAAAAACCTCATGTGGAACAGATCAACTGCTCAGAGGATACATTAAAAATAGGAGGCAAGACCCACAGCCTATTTGAGGATCTGTTTCTGAAGAGTGTACAGTGACAACAACAAACTGTACTTCTGAGGCACCAAGCACGGTGCAAACAGGTTGGCCCTCTGGAGTCAGACAGAAATAGTGCAATCTCAGCTCCATAATTTACTAACTGTATGACATGGGCAGGAGATTCAGCTACAGTTTCCTTTTCTGTAGATTATATATGGTTTATCAAAGCAGTAGATAGTTATAGGAGATAATGATGAGCAGGAGGCATACACCCAATATATTACATTTTACTAATTTTCATAACTGTTTCAAGTATGAGGTCAAGTTCCTTATATGTGTATTTTTTAAATCCCAAGGCAATCCTGTGACATAGTTAATAATTTACATTATTAACTTTATATAATTACATTATTATCATTATTTAATTACATCACCAATTTATAGGTAATGAAACTAATTAAGAAAATAAGTTGCCCAAGATATTAGCTAGTAAGTGCACATCACAATTCACACACAAGTGGTCTTGCTCTAAAGCTAAATTTCACTATTAATCTAAGTCCTCCATATAAGAGTAGTCAAAATAACTGCAGATGATTATCTTGATCTCAATTTCAATTTTAAGCTGAGATATCAGACAACTCTGACATTATCAGAACAATAAAGATAAAAAAAAAACATTTTCACCTTTCAAACAAATATTTTCATTTTTTTCTGTTAATGCCAGGTACAAATATGCCCACATCAAAAGGTAAAAACCTGCAAACCAAGGGGACAAAAGCCACTAATTAAGATGCATGATTATATAGGAAGACCAATGAATACATAAAGAAAAAAGATATTACAAGCCATCAAATAGCAGAATAGCCGCATAGGGAAGAAGCCATAAAGCAGAGTAAGATTTAATAGAATGGGTTTCCAAATCTAGGGATTCAGCAAAGGGTAAAAATGATGATCCATCACTATCATAGTTTAAGAAGTAGAATGAGGCAGAACAGAGGGACTGTTTGGAAGCCCAGAGACTAGAACTATCCATCCATGAAATCTCTATAGCTAATCAAACCATTGCAAGGATTCACTACTCAGCAACTGGACTAGCAGCACTAAAAAGGCACTTTTTCTGCCTCAGAAGAACATTGAGGTTGATGCTCAGATGGGAATGTCCACATGGGGGGGGGGGTCTGTACACTATCCCCCAATAGATTGCTCACAGCAATCAACAACATAGCTCTGAGCAACTGGATGGGTGTTATGTCTTTGCCTCTGTGGCCTTATCCACCCCTAGAATAAATCAACCCCAGCAGAGGAAAGTATTTGATAATCTAAGTCAGAGCAAAATCGCCCGAGGTCATATATGCTGAAGACAGGGACTGCAGAGCAGTAGGGTTGGTGCTATCAAAATAGGCAAGGAAAGAACCTGGAAAATCGTAAAAGTTTTGAGGAAGATAACCCTCTCTGTCTTATGAGTGGAATTAATGTTATGACTATACTTCAATTTTAAATAGGTTATGAATAGTCATATTAGAGAGAAAATCAAATATTCTTATCTAAGAATTTAGTCTATTTTAGATCAAAGGGCACACACTATTTGGGCAGGGGGAATGCTGGAGAAGATTCACCCCCAAGATATAATATTGGATAAGAAAAATTGACCGCATTTATTGTCTCTCTGTATGGTCTTCGAGTTCCCCTACTACAACATGGAGAATTTTCTATGTCTGACTTTGATGTCTAGACCCCAGGTTTCCAGGCGTAAGAAAGCAAATCCTGAACTTGCATTCATCAGTCACAGTCCCTGCCATAGCTCCACCACATATGAACTGAGGGACACAGACATGATGAGCTTCCCAACCCTTCTCCATGGAAGACCTTGCAGCCTAGCTGGGAGTATTGTCAGCAGACAAGGTCTTCCATGGAGAAGGGTTGGGAAGCTCATCATGTCTAACTATCAATCAACCTTCCAGAGAAAATGTATGCTATCTTCCTGCAAAGAGTCTAAAATTGACACCACTTTATATTCTTTATATTGCGAAAACAAAATTCCTTCCCATAACCTAAAGATTTTATAGGCTACACTGCTTATTTATACCTTCAATCTCATCTCTAATAATGTCCTCCCTGAACCATTCTTTACTGTAAAGAGCTGGGCAAGGGAAAATGAGAAAGGTTGAATGAGAGAAACTGAACTCAAAGAGGCTAGGACTGAATGTAAGCATGAAACAATCACTAAGTTTATTACATCTTTTTTAATTTTTATTTTTTGATTTGATTGCACACATGTGTATATATGTATGAGTTTATTAAATCTTAGAAAGCTTATTTATACAGCATAAAATAATGGTTTACAACTTGTTAAACAAGTGGAGGGAGAAGTAGCTTAGGAAAAATCAGATTAGGGAAAACATTAGTTCCTTGAAATACCTGGGGGCAAGGGATGCATTCATTAACTTGCTATTATCTCTTAGGGAATGTCTCTAAGGGTTAATGTTGGAGGAATGGGGACACCATGCCATTCCATCTTCAATTTTCTGAAGCCAGATAAGATAGTAAATGAAGTTTTCTTCATTCACGGCATGAATCCTGGCCAGTCGTTACAGGCCCCTAACACTTGACCCCTTCAGGAATTTTTCTTAACCTCTCTAGGTGATTTCTCTTGAGAGTGGGGTAGAGATTGTATACACTCAAATATACAAATATTGCATTTCCTTATATTTTGATAGCAATCATCATAGTTTCAATCCTATTCTACAGTTTTTAAAAAACTGTCTCCCCTACCAAAGTATAAATTATCTTAAAACAGAAAGATTTCAGCATTACTAATCACCAATCCTAGTACCTATAGTTGTATTTTGTACATCATAGCACTTATTGAATTGGTGGATAAGTTGAAACACTATTTTTAGACTGATATTTTGGTGGTAGTTACACCTGATATCTTGTCATTTCCCTTGGCATACACAAAGACCAAACTTCCTGTTCTTGTAGGTGGGTAATAATATATAGCCAACTGCAATCATTATATTCTAAATGAAAGAAGTATTTAATTGTCAGCAGATTTACATTGATTCTTCTTTTCCTTTTGTTTTCAGTGGTGATCTTGGAATCACATTGAAATGAGCATTACATCATCCTGCATCTCTGGAGGGCAGCACCAGAGTCTGTCAATCTACCCACAGTGGATAGACAGGACAAGTAAGAGATCATTCCCATCTGGAGAGATGTCAGGGTTTGGACAGCAGTGTAACTTATATTGAAAGCAACAGAAACTGGCACCAGTAATAGTTTTATGTAATTACATGGTGATAGCATACTTAACAAAATTATTATCCTAATTTGCAAAACAGATAACTATATTTTGTGAAGCTGTGTTGCTAGAATTGTTAGAATCAAAAAATTAATCACATGTTCTTAGTGGCATTGGCAACATGTGCAGATGTATTCGTTTCATACACAGGGCATCCTTAACAGACTGAGTAGTGTATAGTAGAAATACAAGAGCAAGTTCTGGGAGGCTAGAAGTAAAAGATCAAGTTGTCAATAGGGTTATTTCTCTTTGAGGTCTGTCAAAGAGGATCTGTACCAGGTGTTTCTCCTGTCTAGTGATTTTCTGGCAATCTTCTGTATTTTTTTGGTCTATTGATCCACTACCCCAATCTCTGTCTTCACCTTCATACAACATTCTCCTTGGCCTTCTACTCTTCTGTGTGTGCCTGTTTTTGTTCAAATTTTTATTTTAAAAAGATATCAGTTATATTATGCTCCATTTTAATAAGTCCATTTTAATTTGGTTACTTCTATAAATACCGTTTCCAAAGATCACATTCTGAAGTACCGGGGGGCTACGATGACATCTTTTTAGAAGGACACAATTCAACACAAAATACAAGGCATTCAAAGAAGGATACAATCAGGAAATAATTAGCCACCTCGCAAATAAAATTGTTAGGAAATAAAGTCCACAAACACAAGAACTTCTAAATTTGGAAGACTCTATACTATGGAACTAAACCAACAGTTTAGCTATATTATCTATAGTTAAAATCTCCAAACTGATTTAGGTAATCTCCAACAAGCCATGTGAGTTAAGGGGAAAGAAGCTCAAGAAAAAGACTAAATATGTAGTTCTACCAAATAATTCTGGTAGTCCATATCATTAACAATTAAGCTAAGTTAGGGATTGAGAGGAGAAAGCAGAGTTTAGAAATTCTGGCTCCCAATTTTCTTTAGAAGAAATGGGAAAAACACACACACACACACCGGAAATGAAGTCAAGTGCAATGGAGAGCAATCTAGAAGGATCTTGATGCAACAAGTCTAATTGATTCACAGTTTGTATCTTGAGACCCATACCAGATGTGATAGACATCAACTCACATTAATGTAGAGACTAGTGTGCAACAGCCAGAGGTCCTGGACATTGAACTTGATGCTATTACTAAATGGCTAGGAGAGAAAGCCAAATATTTGATTAATATGTTGGTAGAAAGTGGTAGTCATCACCTCTACTCCATTTGGTGGAGAACAGGCAAGAGACAAGTGAGGTGAGTCAATCTCAGGTCAGAGTACTGACTTACAGGTGTAAAACCTTCTAGAGTTCTTTTTTTTAATTAAATAATTTATTTATATATAAATTTCATAATCTTTGTGATCTCAGGGGTCTATGCCCCCACTCTCCCTGACCATTCCCACCATGTCCCAACCTGCTCCCTGATTTTTGTACTTTAATTTGGTTGTTAGCTTGTTTTGGCTTTTCTTCATGGCTTTTTGCTTATCTTTCCCATGTCCCATATAATAGTGAAATCATTTGGTTTCTGTTTTTTCTTTTTGACTAGTTTCTGCTAATATGGTTTCTTCTAAGTCCATTCATGTTATAAAACCATACAATTTGTCATTTTTTAATTGATGAGCAATATTCCATTGTTTTGGGACATTTGAGTTGCTTCCATGTCCTTGCAATTAAAGTGTTGCAGTAAACATCCGAACACAGGTGTCTCTTTGTACAAGTACTGAGGTCTCCTTTGGGTAGATTCCCAAGAGAGCAATTCCTGGGTCAAATGGTAGTTCCATTTTCATTAATTTGAGGGCCCTCCACACCACTTTCCACAGAGGTTGGACTAGTTTACATTCCCACCAGCAGTGTAAGAATGTTCCGTTCTCTCCACATCCTTGCCAGCACTTGTTGTTGCCTGTTTTTTGGATGTGGGCCATTCTTACTGGTGTAAGGTGGTATCTCATTGTGGTTTTGATTTGCATATCCCTGATTGCTAGTGACATTGAGCATTTTTTTTCATGTGCCTGTCGACCATTTGTATTTCCGCTTTGGAGAAATGTCTTTTTAATTCTTTTCCCCATTTCTTAACTGGTTTTTCACTTTGTTTTTGTTAAGTTCTGTGAGTTCTTTATGTATCTTTGTTATCAGACCCTTATCACTTGTATGGAGGGCAAAATTTTTTTCCCAATCAGTTGGATTTCTTTTTGTTTTGTCTGTTGTCTCTTTCGCTGTACAGAAGCTTTTTATTTTGATTGTAGTCCCATCTGTTTATGTTTTCCTTCATTTTTTTAGCTGCTATAGATGTATCCAAAAATGAATTTCTGAATTGTAACTCATGGAGGGTTTTGTCCACATTTTCCTCTATGTATTATTATGGTTCCTGGTCTTACATTGGGAAAGAAGGAAAACTGCCAAACACATTCTATGAAGCAAACATTACACTCCTACCAAAACCAAATAAGGACAGTACCAAGAAAGAAAACTTTAGACCAATTTCCCTAATGAACACAGATTAAAAAATATTAAACAAAACTCTGGCAAATAGAATCCAACAATGCATAAAAAGCATTATTCACCATGAGATTTATCCCAGGGCCAAAAGAATGATTCAACATCTGGAAATCAATTAACATAATATACCACATCAACAAAGAGAAAAACAAAAGGCACATGATCATATCCATAGATGCAGCAAAAGCATTCAACAAATTCCAGCATCCATTCATGATAAAAGCACTTGAAAAATTGGGGATTAAAGAAACATACTTCAACATAATAAAAGCCTATATGACAAACCTATGGCAAACATCATCTTAAATGGGGAAAATCTAAAATCATTCCAATTGAGACCTGGAACAAGGCAAGGATGCCCACTCTCCCCATTACTTTCTAACATTGTACTGTTAAGTTTTAGCTAGGGCAAGAAGACAAGAGAAAGACATAAAAGGGATACAAACTGGAAAAGAGGAACTGAAACTATCATATGCAGATGACATGATTATATAGAGAACCAAAAAAAATCCACAGAATAACTACTTGAAATAATAAACCAGTTCAGTAAGGTAACCGGATACAAAATCAACACACAGAAGTCAGTAGCTTTCCTATATGCAAAAAAACAAATAGAAGAAGAAATCAGAAAAACCATCCCTTTTACCCTCGTACCAAAAAAATAAAATATTTGGGAATAAACCTTCTAGAGTTCTTTCACTACTTCTACTGTGCTGATCATAGAAGTCAACATTGAATTGAGAGGTGATTTTGAGTCTGAGCCTCTGAGTGAGAAGAAATGAGTAAAGTCCTCAATCCAGTTCAACTTGAATGTATACTTTGACCCCAAAATAAAGAAGATTTTTCATTTAAAATATTGAAATTTTACTCTTATTATGGGATCTAGCAGTCAAGCTTCTTGGCATTTACCCAAATTAGATGAAAAGTGACATACACACACAATATTTATAGAGGTTTATTCATAATTGCAAAACTTGGGAGGAACACAGACATTCTTCAATAGTTAATGGTAACCAGCACATACATGCATTAAGTTGCATTTCAGCAACTTAAGAAAAAATCAGCTATGATGATAGGTTTAAGATGGCATAAAAAGAGCATAACCTCTCCCTTCTCCCTTGGATTAACCAAATCTATAGCTACACATGGAACAATTTCCTGTAAATAAAAACAAGACTAGTTGAGCAACTCCTCATATCAGACAAAAAAATCTGCACTGAATCAGAGAAGAAAGACTCACATATAACTTCACTATACAACCTGTTCCTATGCACAGCACCTCTTAATCCAGAGGGAACTCACAATACAGAAATTCTCTCTAAAAAGCAAAATTCTCTCATACAAGCACCAACTTTTAAGACCTTCATCTGAGAAACAAACCTCCAAAACATTAGCTTTAAAAATCAAGAGGACTCATGTTTATGAGTTCAAGGAGGCAACAGAGAACAGATGAATGGTTTTTAAAAAACTTGCCTGTGGACCCACATGCTGGGGCTGGTGCAGAAGCAGCCATTTGAAAACTCAGACCTCCTATAAAGAGTCTTATTTCATTCCTGTAAGTGTCTGTCTGAGGGCAGGCACCTCATTTAACACATTTACACAATTCCTGGGATGCTTTCCAGAGACAAAATATAACTGATGCCACTTTTGTATTCTGTTTACCTCACACCAGTGGTGAATTCACTCTCTCTTTCTTCCCTCCCTGCTGCCCCCTCTCTTTCCAGTAGATGCTATATTTGTGCTCTCCCTCTTCCTCACTCTAGAGGTGCAGTATCTCTTGCACACAAGTATTGTGCTTTTCATTTTCAGATCAGTTGCAACACACCTCCATCCTTTCTATGCAAAAGGCCTGCATGCTAATCTAGAACTTTGACCTGAGACATAAGCTTTGGCTTACTACTGCACCTATGTAAGCATCAGCATAGCAGCTTTCTGGGGTTGAAGATGGATAGGTACCATCTTTGCATTCACCATCTCCCCCCCCCCCCAATCTCCACTATCTCCACAAAAGAAGCTTGTATGCTCATCTGCATCCTAAATTTTATGATTGTTGCCTAAGAGACAGTTCTGAGTCATCCATCTCTCCCAGGCCCCTGGAGGATTTACACTTTCAGTCTCACAAAGCTGTATATATGTATATATTTGCATTCTTTAAAAGTTGCTGCTTGTAGGTATATCTTCCAAGCAACCTGAATCTAGATGCTGATTGAGGTCCTTGTCTTTGAAATACAGACAGATGCTGTGCTCTACATCAAATACTGGGACCCACTGAAAATAAAGTAAGCTGCTTGGACAATAACAAAGCTTTAGAGAATGAAAAGCTAGGACAAGTCTGAATAATAAAATTCTCCTACATAAGTACATATCCTCATAACTGGGAAAGATGCCTCCTTTATCTTATACATGAATAGCAGAGGAAAGAGCACCTAAAAAACTCATTTTACAAGGTTAGCGATATTGTGATACCAAAACCAGCAAGAATATCACAAGAAAAGAAAATTACAGTTCAACAGACCTGATAGATACAAACACAAAACTCCTCAACAAAGTATTATCCAGGGAAATTATACAAGAGAAAGATATAAAAGGCATCCAAGTGGAGAGGAAGAATGAAAAATATCACCATTTTCAGTAATATTATGGCTAGAAAACCCTGAAGACACCACAAAGAATGTTAGAATAAAGAGATTCTGTAAAGTTACAGGATACAAAACCAAATGTATAAAAAAAACAAAAAAATTATTGTATACTATACAATAATGTGTTCACATTATTTACAATAAAGTAACATACTTAAACTATCAATAAAGAAAATGTATCATCCATAAACCACAATAGAACATGTGTTAATTGATGTCCATATACTGACATTTCTATAGAGTATATATATTATACATATACACTATACACAGATACATACACATCCTGGACTATTACTCAGTGATGTAATCTTGGCACTTGAGACAACATGGAGGAGACATTGGGGCAGTGGCAAAGTAAAGTAAATTAAAGAAAAATAGAAAGAACTTATAATCTCACATGTGAACTCTAACTCCACCACACCACCAGAAAATAAAAATCTGAGCTCACATGTACAGAGAACAAATTGTGGTTTTGAAAAGTTAGGCTGGGAGCAGGGATGGGGGAGATGGAGTGCAGAAAAATGGGTGAGGGAGTACATCCAAAAGTACAAATTCTGAGTCATAAAAAAACAAATTCATGGAAATATAAAGCTTGGAAATTATAATTGATAATACTGTATCATATATTTCAAAGTTACTAAGAAAGCAAATCTTAAAATTTTCATCATGCAAAATATTTCCATAACTATATGAAAATGAAGGTTGCTAGACTTGTGGTCATTTTGCAACACATACAAATAGCCAGTCATTTTATGTACCTAAATGACTGTTATAATGTTAATTATATGTAAATATTAAATGAGACCATCAAAAGTCATGAATAAACTTCATTTTTTATTTTTACTAGTAGTTCTGTCCTAAGGAATTTCATTTTCTTTGTAATTTTTCAAATTAATTTCTTTTTAATTAAATTTTTCTTACATAATTGCTGCCCCCATAGTGCTCCTGCCACCATATCATCCATGAACCATCACCATATTCCCTTATGTTTATCACTTCCCTGCTTACCCCCTTCTCTACTCCTTTGTTGCGTGCTTCACATCTATGATCATCTTGCTAGTTTTGATATTTTTTTTACCTTTTGTTCAGTTTCTGTAAATTATGCTTGTAAGTGAGACAATTCAGTATTTATCTTTTTCCTTCTAATTTTGGCCAACACACTCCCTTACACCTCCATCCATGTTGCTGCAAATGACATGATTACTGAGTTAAATTCCATTGTGTAACTATACTACAACTTTTTGATCAACTAATAGAATACATTTAAATTTCCTTCATAAAAAGCATGAAGAAATTTTAAATGCACAATACTAATTGAAAAAACTCATCCTGAAAAAGTTACTTATTGTATGATTCCAACTTGATACTAAGGGAAAGGCAAAACTATGGAGACATTGAAAAGAACAGGAGTTTGTAAGGAGGGGGAAGGATAAATAAGTAGGAATTTAGGGTAGTGAAACTATTATGTGTAAAACTATAATAGTGAATGCATCTCATGATGTCTATATAAAAACTCAGAATGTAAAACACAAAGATTAAGCCTAACATAAACTATGGACTATAGTTAATAATGTATCAAAACTGACTTTCAAAAAATAAGAGGTTATAACTGAAAAGTAGCTTTCCCTATCCTGATACAAATAAATCAACTATTTTATTGAATATCCACAAAACAAAATAATGTATGTAAATGTAGAATATGCAAACTTTAAATTTTTACTTCAAATGCAATAATATTTGAGTAATAAAATAATAGCACATAAATATAGTAGCACAAAAACAATTAGCTTTCTAATATTAAAAACATTTCTCAAAAGTAATGACACAGAGGTAGTGACACAGCTGAAAACTGTATGAGTGCCACACTGTCCTGGTGGCCAGGGTCTGAGAAAAACCCACAGGAAGAAGCAAGAAGCACAAAAGGGCACATAAAAGGAGGGAGAGATAGGAAAGGAAGAGATGAGAATGGTGGATTGATAGAACAGGTCCACGTAACCTGGCCAGTGAAAGCCCCCTGGAAGAGGGAGGTGGTGGTGACAAGGAGCCATGGAGGGAGAGTGGCTGACAGAGAAGTAGCCAGTGTGGAGTCAAATGACGGAATGGCAGGCCAGGGGTGACCAGGGGCTTCTGAGGGTAGGCCTGGTGAATGTGGCCAAATACTACTGAAGGCGGGCGTAATAAAGGAAGTGTGTGGAACCACAGTAAGGTGGCATATTTGGAAAGCTGACTTTCATCAGCATCTGTTGGAAACATTTGAAGAGCCTTGGAGAAGCCACAGCTTGGAACTCTGGAGAGAGAAGAAACAGAAGAGAAGATGCTGGAGAAGGACTGAACTTTGCAGATGCCTGTCTCATGTTTGAAGGTGGTGCCATCTTGGACCATGTGTTTGTGACTTTCAGGTTAAACAGTACTTGGGATAAAATAATTGGCTACTTGTGGCACTAAGGACCTTATGTTTTCCTGGTTAATTTTCCTTGTAAATAAAACCCTGTTGTTTATATTGCTTGGAACTTTTGCAACTACTGTGCGTGGGCGGGTCATACAAATCTGGTAAGAAGCTGGGCGACAGAAGCTGCAATTTAAAAATGCCACTTTTTTCCAGTGGCTTGTTGGTTCAAGACTTTTGCCGCATTTTGACACAATTTCAGTAACAATCTATATTTAAATGAACAAACCCAAACTAACCAACCTAATATACCACAAAAGTAGGGGCAAAATCAGCTCAAATAAATTATAATTTTCAGATAAACTAGAGTGAATCATTTCCACCCTCAAAATTTTAATGACTACAAGTCTCCAATTCTGAAGGAACAGTATGGGAATAATTGAATGCTCTTGTTATTTAACAAGGTACCCACACTTCATCCCAGATTTATTGACTTAAAATCTGAGAAGGATCTAGGAACCCAGGAATGTCAAGTTCACAGGTTTGACAGTCACTGATCTACATTTTATATAAAAGCACAGACTCCACAATAAAAATATTTCACTCTAAATATGCTAGATTGTGTAGCATTGCACTTTATGATTGTACTTTATGATTGCAAAAGTATTACTTTCACAGTTAATCTCATGCATGCATTATACCCAGATTAATATACCTAAATATCCATTTTCCAGGGTTCCTGGAACCTCAGCAGTAGTGAGTGGCAGGATTGTGTAATAGTCTGGTTCAGGGTGGAGTTTACTAGTAGAATGAATTTCAAGCAAAAACAAAGCCGTAAATGATTTTTCATTTTTCTTAATGCAAAACTGAGCTGATTTTGAGTCTGAATTTTCTTCCTGTTGACCACATTTCCCATAGGGGACAAATAGGACAACTTGAGGTAATGAGGCTTTACAGTTAAACTGATGGAAAACAAAACAAATTACAAAGATCTTCAAGTGGTTCTTTTGGGAGAACCCAGCATTATGGTGAAGGCAAATAGCAACAAAATATAGTGTAATTGGAATGGCTCATCTGGTTTTTTTCCTCCCTATAAGTGACAACACAATTTATTATTCTCAGTGTTTCTTCTGGTAATTATTTTATTCCATAATTGTACATGTCTGATTTTTAAAATGAATCTATCAAACACAATTAGGTGCAGGGATGTTTTGTATCTGAACAGTGTGAAAAGCCTCTGACATTCTTAGAAATCAAAGATTGGTCAGCTAAGAGCAGTTTATGCTCTGAGTACAGGGAATTTTAATTTACAAATATATTTTTTTAAAACCAACTAGAGGCAAATGTAGGCTAAGACTCATTTAATATGATTTATTCAACCTTTGCTGACCTTTCTTTATCTTATGATATTTACATTCACATTCAGTACCACTTGACAGTTCTCCAATAATTATATGTGCTAGTTTTCCTTCCCAAATTATTCAATGTAAGCTTTTGGAGAACAGAAACTATATCTAAATGTGATTTTAGCTGCAAAAACACTACTGACTATAAAAAGCAACAAAATATTATCATCATTGTCATTTATGCCTTATTCTAAAACAGCAGAGGAAAATAGAATCATTTAGTCATATTAATGAATACTTTTCTCTCCAAAGACTATTCAAAGATTAAAATTAGTTTCATACTCATTAAAACTATATCTCAGTTTTTCTTTTAATGTAGACTTGATGTTTGTGATCACCAAGGAAAATGCCATGGATTATAGAAATATAACAATTTTATAGCTTCAAGAGGCAAAAGGTTAAGGTTATTCTATGAAATAGCTTTATTGACAAATTTCCAAACTAGCAATTTGGAGTTATTTTTTCAGGGAAGAGTAGACTTTTAAGATTTTTTAAAATATGAATTCAAATGTGATTCAATTTAAAATAATATCACAATCATAATAATCTCAGTGCCTGAGAATGTACTCTGTAAATAAATACTCTGATGTTTGGAGTGTGGTTTGATAATATATCTGGTGTGGAGTCAATAATATGTTCCCTAAAAGGATTTCTTACATGGAGGCAGGTTCATTACTTGAGCCATTACTACAATGGTTCAAGGCCTAAAGACCTGCCAGGGTATAAATGTACTTGCGTGATAAACCATCAAATAAAATTGACAATACAAAGAAGGTCGCACACATATCTTAGAGATAGAAATACTAGAGAAAAAATGTAGTGAAAAGGAAGCTGTGAGTGAAAATCTGTGAGAAGAAAACAAGACAAATAGAATCTGTCATAGGTATATCATAATGTAAGACAAAGGTTACAGTGGAAAAGAGTTGAGTGACCAAAATGAGATAATGACTATATAGGAAAGCATCATGTACAATGCCTGGCTCATGTGTTCAGTGTTTGATTTAGTATATTAATGCATTTTGTAATACATGGAATCAGAAATCCCTGAATTTCTGCAAAACCTTATTCAGAGTTCCTCTATTCTGCCAATGGCTGCAAGATTTATTCTAAAAGGAATCAGTTGGACCTTACAGATAAATAGCATCCCAAGGAAAATGCAGCAGAACTGGAATGTCAAGTTACACTAGTATCCTGCCTTCCACAGATGCATCTGGTCTTAGTGAAAGACCATTCCTCTGCCAGTACCTATTAAAACACACTGTCACCCAAAGGCACAACCCTGACACCTGAATGGAATGTACTAAAACAGGTCATCACCACCACTCTTTGTTTCTGATCAATCCTGCATCTTAGAGATAATAGAATAGAGTTTTCCAGATTTTACAGAGGTGATAAAGGAGTAAAGATCCTGTCTAGGAGTTCACAGTGCCTCTAGACTCTGCTACCACTCCCAATCCTTGACTGTCACAATTATGCATTTTGTTTCTATGAGTATGATTAAATTAGATACCCCAAATAAGCAGAAGCATGTGACAATTGTTCTGTGATTGAAATTTCACTGAGCATGAGGTACTTACTCAAGGTCCATGCATACAATGTTTCCTTTTATAAAACATACCTCTGTGCATATAAATATATATATATATATTCATATATATGTTCTTTATCCACTCATCTGTTGCTAGACATTTAGATGTTTCTATATTTGGGCTATTGTGAACAATGATAAAAAGAAAATGAGTGTTCAAAAAACATTAATTTGAACAGAAATTTGCAATTCTCTGTTTACTGCAGCACTATTTATAATAGCTAAGATATGAAAACAACCTAAATGATCAAAAACAGATAAATGAATCAAAAGATGTGATATAAATACATACACAATGGCATACTATTCAGCAATCAAAATAAATAAACTAAATAGATAAACTATTTGCAGCAACATGGATAGAGCTAGGAAGGATTATGCTCAGTGAAATAAGTCATTAGGAAAAAGAAAAATAACATATGGTTTCACTTATAGGAGGAATATAGGGAAACCAACAAAAGGGTCAAGAAAAAAAAGAACAAAGAAAAGGACAAAAAAGAAAAGGACAAAACTTTCAGAGGAATAATAGATCGGAGACATGTAGCAGGGAAGTAGGAGGGAGAAGGGTCAAAAGGGGAGGGAAGAGCACAAGGAATTATGGCAATTGGTCATGGGTGATGCACTAGTGGGAGATTGATAGGAACTGCACTACTATGGGAGAAATCAAATCTTATACAAAATGAGTGGGTATAAAAATGAACAATGTGAGAAAAAATTAAGAAAAAAAAATGAGGTTCAAGTGTCCAAGATCTTCTCAATTCTTTACCCAGAAGTAGGATTGTTGTTTCTGCTTTTCAATTTTTTGAGGACATGTCATATATTTACATTCACATTAACAGTATATAAAGTTTGCTTTCTTTTTAATAATAAGCACTCTAACAGGTGTGGGGTAATAGCTCGTTTTGGTTTTAATTTGCATTCCCTTCTGGATTAGAGATTTTGGACAATTTTTAATATAGTTATTGGTGATCTTTAGATCTTTAAAAAAGTCTGCTCAGTTCCTTTGTCCATTTTTAAATATTTTTTTCCTTCAGAGTTATATGAGTTCATTATTTGTTTTGAATATTAACCCCTTATTAAAGATGTGACTCATTAATATTTTCTCCCTTTCTATTTTCTCCCTTTCTCCCTTCTCATTGTGTTAAGTGTTTCCTGTGCTGAACAACAGCTTTTTAGTTGGATGTCCCATTGTCTATTTTTTTTTATTGCCTTTGCTTCTGGTATAATATTTAAGATCACTGCAAGTTTCTCTTTGGTTTTCTTAAGGAAATTTATAGTTTTAGATGTTATGTTTATGCCTTTAATCTATGCATATAGTTTAAGGATCCAATTTCATTCTTTTGCATGTGGATACTTAGCTTCCCCAGTACCACTTACAAAAGAAACTCTTTTTCCCCATTGTTTTTTCCCATTATCCTTTCCCCAAGTGGTTGTTAGCTTAAATACAAATTAAAAGTCTACTTTGTAGTTCAAAGAGTTAGGAAAAATTGATTTGTGGTGAAATAAAACTATTTTATTTGAAATGTTATAACAATATGATTAGTAATAAGATGGTACAGCAACAATGTTAACTAGATCAAGACAATTATGGTAGATATATATTTTTTAATATAAAACATTCAATCAAAGATGCAAATGTATAAGTTTATCCATTATCTTTGGCCCAATTTCTGCCATAGTCATTGTAGCTGCTTCCCAGACAGGAAATCATGTGTCTCAAATATTCCCTGCTGGAAGCTCATCAATATAAAACTCCAAGCAGCTGCACATAACTTCATTTCTCTTTTGTTTCCCCTATTATATACACAGTTTGACCCCTTTTGAAAAGCTTAAATAAAGTCAGCAGTGAATAATGCTTATTGACAGATTTAACTATCATGCTCAAAGAACAAATTGTTTTTCCTATCTTCCAACTGTTCCTAAAATGAGAAGCCACAGAAGTAATTTATCAGAAAAAAATAAATACAAATCAAGAAAGTACTTTCATTCTAATCCTTTTATTTATCACTATTAAAAGCAGAGATATTTCACATTTGGCAGAATGTTCTACACTTAAGTGTCTAAAAATTTTAACAATTATGAAGATGAATTCACAATGCTAAAATCTGAATAACAGAAGGTGTCTATGGCTGAAGAGGTTTACACCAACATTATTAGACAGGAGGAAAGTTAGGGCACATGTCAAAAGTCAGGACAAGTCTGGTGTGCTTTACAAAGGAAAGTAGAGTAGCTAAAGGTCACCAGGTATGAGAAGACAGTGGTTGAACATGAGATTGCCAGTGCCGCAGGGGCCAGGTCTATAGGACATGTAGGTCCTGGTAAGTAACTGATTTATATTCTATGGGAAGCAGAGTCACTGGAGAATTGATCAGGAGAGTAACCTAACCTACTTGACATGTCAAAATGATCATAGGTGGGGGAGGGCAGGTAAGGTACAGTGTTGGGGGTGGTAAATTGTCATAGGCAACCAGACAGCAAGTAATAGTGGACTGGGATAAAATGCTACCATCCTAATCTAGCCATCTTATGGTCAGTTTATGAAGATCCTTCATTTGTTTGTGAATATAATGAGGAGGTGAGGTAGAAAGGAAACAAGGATATAGGAGAATATATATACTAATTAAAGGTGGATTTCTGAAAGACTATCAAAATAGGCAGGATAAACTTTCACAAAGATCCATTTGGAATTTTCTATTTCAACTTTTTAAAAACCCAGTGCACATGTTTAAGAAGATTTGGTTTAATACAGTGGTTATAAAAAGGTCTTTGGAATGTTTATCAAGTCTATGCTTCATAGAATCCAGTTAATAAAAAGCATAGTTTCCACTGTGTCTGTGAGTGTATTTTAAATACATGTGTGCAACCCATAAATACAGTGTTACCACTCAAAAATGAGCCATACGCATGTATGTGTTTATGCATTATAAATGCATAATCATTTATGTGCTTATCATACAACCACTATTTTATTAGCTGCATAATGTTCTATTGATTAAATACATCAAATGTACTCAAATAGTTCCTTATTGAAATGTAGAAATTATTTCCAGGAGTCCTATTTTATATAATCATCACAATGGCTATCTCAATGCGTTTACAATTTTCAGTATTTGAGCTTTTTTTCTGAGGAAAATTCTGGACAAGGACTTTTGAAGATAGAATTGATTAACTTTCAGTCACTGGCATAGCCATATTGATTTATAACATATTAAAATATGTCCTGGCTGGTCCTCCTGAGAGGACCCCATTTCTCTTCATCAGTACCTTTCTGGAAACCAGCTGATAGTTCTGGAATCACCAGACAAAGAGGTTAGCATTTGGCTGCATAAAGGTTTCTGGACCTGCCCAAGGACATGACCAGGGGCCTGATTTGTTGCTGGCAGTGGGTTAGCAGTTATTTTGATCTTGCAGGGTCATAGGAATTCATAAAAACTATTACATTTATATAACTTAGCTCAGTTTCAATAGTTTTTACAAGTTAAATTTAAATTGCATAAAATATCAGTGCTACAATATTAAAAGAGAAATGACTATCTCATCCAATTCTGCTTCTGATCATTCTCATCTCCTCTCTAAAAATACTCCTACAGGACACACCTACAATATGACAGAACTGAGAAATTAAAAACAATCACTCTCCTTAAAAAAAAAAATAGGAAAAAAGACCAATACAAAATCCCAGAAAAACTCAGACTATTACATCAGGCCATCAGAGCACCTCCAGGAAGACAAAAAAAAGAGAAAGAGAAAGAGAGAGAGAGATAAAAGGCCCAAAGACATCAGTCTGCTTAGAGAGTGGCAGTTCCTCTGGAGCTAGCCAGCATGCTGACCATTAGTATACCACCTGAGAAGACACCCACAACCAGCTGAGACTATGGTTGTTTTGTTATCATTATTATCATCATCATCATCATCATCATCACCACCACCTCTGCTGCCACTGCCCCCCACTCTAACACCAGCTGACTACAACTGGGGACATTTTGGTTGCTGGGGAGATACAAGGGATTGAGACTGCATGATACCACTGCTACTATTCACAAACCTTGGAGAGAGGGGCCGATTAAGCCCAATTGCTCCACTCTGAGGGCCACAACCTAGAGGGACCTAACAATTAAAAATAGAAGTTCACTCTACATAGCTAGCATAACTCAGAGCAGACTGATTCCTACCTTGTGCTTATTAGTTAAGCTGCCACACAGGACTCCAGACTACTCTGGACCAAAGCCTGGGATCCCCAATTGACATAGTGAGGGGTAGACAGTCAAGAGATCCTAGGGTAAATCATCACTCATATTAGCATTTGCCACAGCAGAAGAGTGCCCAGGCAGGAGCTTAGGGATTGCCCCACACTCAAGTCCCTCCCGCCATAGTGTTAACCTGGAAATTCTGCCCACTGGCATCAGCCATGCAGGAGTCTGAAGCCTATGTGTAAACCACAGGAACTTCCATCTCCAATTCTAGTAGCCCAAAACAACCAGATAGGAGTGCCCAGAAACCCTGCCTGCCATCAGCAGAGGTCCAGTTGACAGAGCGAGGAGGGAGTATCAGGGATCTATACCACTACCCCTATGCACCAACCACAGCAGCCCAAGCACTATACAGATACATCCACAAGTTGGCAAGGTCTCTAAGAAATCATACCCAAAAGTGTCAGTGGCACAGGGGCATCATGGGCAGAACAAGCCTATAGGCAAACTATAGGATGGAAGAAAATAATAAATGCTCCAGGGACTAATATACCAAGAAAGTCAGCCCACTGAAATCACCAGCGCAGACATATAAGACTATTTTGACCTGATTTAAAAGAATTCAGTCCCACCATAATAAAACACTGAAAGATTTAAGAGAAAATGTATAGAAGGAATGTAATATAAAATCAAGGAACTAAGGAATGAAAATGAAACCTAAAAAATAATAATTAAAATTTTAAAAATATGGTGGATGTCAACAGACTAATGGAGAAACTAAAGAAAAGCTATGAAGAAAAAATAAATGGAAGTATGAATCAGTACTCTTGAAGATTCAGAGGTAAATAGAATACAAAAAGAGAAGGATAGAGGTGCAAAGGAAGAATGAAAATACACTCTAAGAACATGGTGGAACACCATGAGTAAAGGAAACACCAGAACTATGGGAATCCCAGAAGGAGAGAAAGACAAAGGAACTGAGAAACTATTCAAGGAAATAATTGCAGAAACCTTTCCAAATGTGAAACAGGATGAAAACAGAGATACTGGAAACTAGAAGAATGATTTTTAGGAGAATGATTGCTTTCAAATTACCATAATAAAAAAAACACATTAGGAAAACTCCCAAAAATCTAAGACAAAAAAGAAAAAGGTAAACATAATGAAGCTGGCAAGAGACAAGAAAAGATAACTTACAAAGGAAAGCCAAATAGGTTCACATCAGACATCTCTGAAGAAACACTTCAGGCAAGAAGAGAATGGAGCAACATATTCAACAAACTCTAAGAAAAAAAAAATAAGGCCATCCAAGGATATTTTATCCTGAAAAGCTCTCATTTATCTATGAGGGTAATATTTGGACAGACAAAATCTTCAGAAACTTGCTACTACTAATCTCCCCCTTCAAGAAATGTTACAAGTTTTAAAATTTAAAGTAACAGAGAAACAAACAAGAATGTAACAAGGTAATGAATAGAACCATAAAAAGATGCACAAAATGACAAGTACAGTTTTCCACATATCAATAATCACCCAAGATGTTAATGAACTAAACTCAAGGGTGGGAGAGCACAGAGTAACAGACTGTATTAGAAAACAGAACCCAGCCTTCAGCTGTCTCCCTGTCTCCAGGAAACACACCTAACTGCTAAAGATAAATACATTGAAAGTAAAGGCTTGGAAAACAATCCTGCAAGGAAATGGACCCCAAAAGAAAGCTGGTACAATCGTACTTACATAGACAAAATAGATTTCAAATTAAAAAACATGACAGGTGACAGAGATGGATATTATATAGTGATCAAGGAAGTTAATACATCAGGAAGACATAACACTAATATATATGCAGCAAATGAAGGTACACTAAAATATATTAGACAATTACTAACATCTCTGAAGAAAAAAAAAGACATAAGAGAAAATGCATAGTAGTAGGAGATTTCAATTCCCCACTCTCACCACAGGACAGATCAACAAGACAAAACACACAAACAAGGACACAGTAACTCTAAACAAATACGACAAATGAACCTAAAAGACATCTATTCGACAGTGCACCCCCCAAAACTGAATACACATATTTCTCTAGTATACATGAATCATTCTCCAGGATTGACGATGTACTGGACCACAAAACCAACATCAACAAATTCATGAAGAGTGAAATCATACAATCTATTTTTTCTGACATGAAGGTATCAAACTAGAAATCAACCATGAAAGGGACAAAAATGGTCCCATTTCGTAGAAAGTGGAGCCATCACTATTGGAAAACCAGTGTATTAATGAAGAAATCAGAGAAAAAAATGAACAAATATTTCAGGATGAACGACAAAGAGCCTTCAACCTTCTAGAATATATGGCACACTACAAAAACAAGAATAAGAGGAACATGTACAGCAGTACAGCCCCATATTAACAAACAAGAAAATAGCAAAGAAACAAGCTAGTCTCACATTTAAAGAGCTAAAGAAGGAACAATAGACATAACCAAAAGCAAGTAGAAATAAAGAGATATTGAAATGTAAGCGTAAATAAATGAAATAGATTAAAACAAACAAAACAAAACAAACAGCCCAAAAGATCAATGAAACAAAAAGCTGGTTCTTGAAAAAGATAAACAAAATAGATAAACCTCTAGCCAGGTGACAAAGAACAAAGAAAGAAAACTCAAATAAATGAGTGATAAAGAGGAGAAATTATAACAGGCAAAGCAGAAATCCAGAGATTAATTAGAAATTACTATCAACATTTATATAAAAACAAGTTCTACAAGTTCACCTTGATAAGAAAGGCCCACATCAAAAAAACAGGCAACAATCACTGCTGGTATGCATGTGGAGAAAAAGGAACACTTTTATACTGCTGGTGGAAATGCAAACTGATTCAGCCACTATGAATAGCTGTTTGGAGGACCCTCAAACAACTGAAAATGGAATTATCATAAGCTCCAACAATTCCACTTCTAGGAATCTACCCAAGGGACAACAAAACACTTATTCAAAAGGACAGTGTACTCCTATGCTTGTTGCAACACTATGTACAATAGCCAGAACATGGAAACATCCCAAATACCCCAAAACAGACAAATGGATCAGAAAGCTGTGGTGTATTTACACAATAGAATATTATTCAATAATCAAAGGAGACAAGCTTATGTCATCTATGGCAACATGAATGGTGCTAAAAGAAATTATTGTAGTAGAAATAAACCAAAAAGAGAAATACATGTGGTCTCACTTATATGTGGGCTAGAGGGAAAGTAAACAAAAGGGCAAAAATGGTTTAAACTAACAAACTGACAGCAGAAATAAAGCATACAGCAAGGGAGGATGGGGGGAGGGTGAAATCAGGGGAGAAATGAGCACTAGAAATTAAGATGCTGGTTTACCAGTAACATGGTGGTGGGAGAACCTCAGGGTATACAATGATGCAATATGTGTGTGATATCAATAAAAAGTTAAATATATACATACATAAAATAGAAATGCCCCCATTACCTTGTCCAGGGTACTTCCTAGACATCATTCTATCTGTCTTCTAGGCCCTCATCAGTGCCTTTCTTCTAAATTACCAAAAGCAAGTGACAGAATCCCTTTCTACTCCCCCCCTCCATTCCTCACCTCCACTTCAGTATGTTTTGGTTGATCACTACAGAAAGACTTTCTTCTCTCCAGCATAGGAAAAGAGAGTCTAAAATACTTTTCTGATTTGTTCATGATCCACAGTCTATGTTACTGTTGTCCTAAAAGTATCTCAGTTTTGAAAAAAAAAATCATATAATATTTCATTTGGGGATGCTAAGATATCACACAATTGTCAACACAGTGAATAGGCTGCTATTCTCTAATATTTAAGAGTACCTCATCTGGCAAAACATTCTATTTAGTGAAAAATGCATGTAAGCAATCTGTGCTCAACTTGTCTTTTTTAATTTATATACGTATTTCACATCTTTGTATTCCCCAGGTATCAACCACCACCTTCCCTCCCTGACCAATCCTCACCTCCTGCCTCTCCACCCCCTCCTCCCAGTTGTGTACTTTGGTTTGGTTTTTAGCTTGTTTTGACTATTCCTCCTGGCCTTTTGCTTGTTTTTCCTATATCCCATATATTGGTGAAACAATTTGGTTTCTGTCCTTTTCTTTCTGATTTGTTTCTGCTAATACTGGGAATCTACCCAAACAAGAACTCAATGTAGTCTACAAAGAGACACCTGTACCTGGATGTTTACTGCAGCACAATTTATAATTGCAAGGACATGGAAACAATCCAATACCCCAAGATGGATGAATGGATGAAAAAGATGTGGTATATATACACAATGGAATATTACTTAGCAATTAAAAATGGCAAGTTTGACAAATTGATGAACTTGTCTTTTTTTAAAAGGTTGAGTCAAAGCATTATTACAGATCATGATAGTCACTACTCAAGGTTTCATTGCAATGTACAATAAATTTAGCACTAATCCTAGCCAGTTTTTGGAATTCTTTTCATAGATCATCTGCTTACTTTAAGCTGCACCAAATAATTTTGAGTTATTCATAAAGCAATATGAACATAGTATAATTCAATTCAATGAGAACAGGTGAACCAAGTCGGAATAACATGGATTCAATCTTCAGAAGAAACACATAGAGGGAATTTGAGATGCTTTGAGAAGAAAACTATCCTAGAAAGAACTGCCAGACTTAAATACTAAAGGAAGTGTCAAAAATTGTCTTAAAATATGATTAACTTCAAACAAGTGAGAATATTTTTAATGAAATTAACAAAAACAAATATAATCAACTCATCCAAAACTCTTCAATTATTATTGAAAGAGAAATAAATCTATCCATTCCATGAATACATACTTATCATTTACTAAGTGTGAGTGATAGTGACAGGCAATTCACATGAATAAGCAGTCCTCAAGGATTTAAAAATCTAGCTGGCAAGTGGATACATACATTGAAAAGTTCTGCTAAGGTCCAAAGAGGAAAAAAGCTTAAATAAGTGAGTTCTTGTGTTTGCTATAGAGTAAGCTTGCACTGGACCATAATGGGTAAGGAAACTCTGAGAAACTGGAAAATGAAGCAGTGCACAATTGACTTCTAGATAATGTCCTGAATACAGAAACTGAAATAGAAATCTTTTAAGAACAATGAGTATTACCCCCTTAATAATATGAAAAGGAGCAGTCAGAGATGTAATTAGCTTAAAGAAGACTTTGCATATTCAGATTTGGAGTTCTGACTTCCCTTAAAGGAAATAGGAAGTCAATAAACAGAACAGTGGCCAAAAGACATACTTGAGGAAGCTTAAGTGGAGTCTGCCTACTAGATTTAGAAGTACCTGGTAATACTGTAGTAGTCCAAGTAAATAACAGCATGCCTGCAACAATGCTTCTCAACTCCCTAGAAATTTTTTTAAATATCTGATAATCTTTCTACACTTGTTATTAGGCAAGAATAGGAGACACATTTCCTTGTTAGTCTAGCTCTGATTATGCCCTAACTGCTTATCAAACATGAGCGCTGTTCGTGGTACCAGAAAACCTAGAGACAACCACATACAGATTCCCCTCCACCATAAAGGCCTCAAAAATTTCACCATATGCTTCTTAATTTTAAATTAACAATCACAGAAATTTTAAAATATGGTCAGATAAGTCTAAAAAGCAAACTGCCATCGTCCAAAGGTCCCCAGCCCACATCCTTGTTGAGTATATGAAACTGCAATGTCTAACTGTCCCCTCAGCAAATGCTATAGCTAGCCACATATTAAAGTGACCAAGAGTGGTGTGTGGCTGACTACCAGCTCCCCACAGGGAGGATGCTGGCTTGTTTACTCTGCTATAAAATTTGTTAAGCCTTTGGCCAGTATTCCCCTCACATCATATCCCACAAGTGTCTTGTCCTTATCTAGACCCATCAAGATAGAGCATGAGACCCAAGGACTGTGAAATGCATATGATCATGTTCATGGTTCTGCTGCCTGACCTACCAAGTAGTAAGGAGCCTGATTTTGTTGTTACATATTATGACATTGCTTTTTTTTTTTTAAGAGATTTGGGTTCTTATCAGGTAGCTAGTTGGGCACCAACATGAGAGTTTTAAAAAGTCTTATGGATTAGGCTAGAGATAAAAGAAAATCCCTAGTAATCAAGAGTAAATTCTCCCACATCCACGTGATGGGTTGGAGAAAGAGGGGAATGGATATCCCCCATTGTTGTTGATAATGAAGATTGAGTACTCAGCTCCATTATTGACTAAGACATAGGATCAAAATAAGCTGCCCAAACAATACTGTGTATCTCTGTCAGGGAGGAAAGCATAACCACACCCTGTTTTAATATCTACAAGTAGCATCATCTCTGCAGAGGAGCATGCACCAGTAGAGTACACACCCACAGCAAGAAGGAATGGGGGGAAATCTGGAAATATTTTGGTCATCAGATGAAGATTCTGTTAGGGACATGGCTAGTGGATGTCTATGGTGAGAGAATGAGAGAAGCTATACTTCTAGAAATTGAATGGCAGCATGGAGGCCAGCTCACCTCATAACACCTCATGCTTCCAGGTGTACCAGCACTCCAGCTGAGACACAATCATGCTCCACAGTAAGGCCACTGACATTGGATTTGTTTCAGAAAGTCTTCTAGTGGAAGGGAAAGTGCCTCCACAGAATCAGACTTCTCTGTGGAGATCAGTGTTACCTTACTGAAGGAAATTATGAAGCTGGGTGACTTCCACAAAGCAAACTTTAGCATTTTCACTGCCTAGCTCTGCACTTTTGTATCCTGACTTGAGTATCTCTAAAGAAATGAGGGTTAGAGATGTAGCCAAGTTTTCTCTGCCCCCAGGAGGACCATAAGTCTCTTTATTTCATGGATGATGCATATAGCTCAAAGCCCCCATTTGTTACTGACAAATGTCAGTTGATTCATTGCCACTGTCCTGTTGCCACCACTTGTTTCTAAAGACCATTGGCAGTGACTCTAGCTGCTGCCACACAGAAGCAATACTGCAGACAAGGATAAACCATGTGCTTGAATATCCGGGCCCTTTATAACTACATAGTGACCCTACCCATGACTAAAGAAACTCGATAATTTGAAATCAAGTCTGGTAGTCAATAGATATTTCACTTTATTGACCTGAAACTACACACATAATCGCAATATGGAATAGACATTTAAAACTTAAATAAAGATCGTTGGACAGAACATGTCAATACTAAGTACTAACATTTTATTGAGACAATAAATGGATTAAATAAAGATGTTCCCAATAAGAGAATATGCTCTTTGTAATGACTACTTGAGGAAAATCAAGACATAGGGGAGATGGAAAGTGTAATGGTGAATTCAGATCTCTCTATTTGTGATTCCAACAATTTGACAATGCCCATCCATTCCTCTTCTTTCTCCCTACTGTTTGTGCTATCTGGGAAGTCTAATTAGTTTCTTCTTAGAGTGGTGATTCTAACCTACTGTGTGAACTTAGTATCTACTTAGTTGTAGGTACTAAGCTGGCAGGTAACAAACCATGAACAAACAATTGCCAACAGCTCTTAATGTGGACCTCTATCCTCCATATATGAGAAACCTGCAAACTGTCACAAACTTGTTTCAATATGACTGATATAATTCATATGCTGTCCTCTGAGGTCCAAGTAGCTAGGTTACATCACATATGGCAAATGAGTCATTGACTACCTGTTGACTCTACCAAATGATGACCCAAAATAATTTGAAAAAAAAAAAAAAAACAATTGAATTGGAGTGGTATGTGCCCTTGGAGTGATAAGTTTATATGTGAAGGAGAGTAGGTTAAGAGATGTCTGACACTGAGGTGGAAATTGCCTTTTAACCCATCCATTGTCCTCCATAATTATTGGCACTGACACTGACATATCTTCTTTTTGACATGCATTTCTTTCTTGTGGAACTGCCATTGCATGGTGGGTTCATCACCCTCTCTATGGGGCTAGGGAGCAAGGGAACTAATGCATTCCTTGATGGACCATCTGCTTGTGCTATAAAAAATCGTCTTACTCACCTTGTTTACTTATATAGTTGTGGAAGGGTTACTACTTGCTATCCATTAGGAACTTAGATTTCTTCCCTAACAACCAATAATTAAATGAAGCATAATATTATAATGCACCAATAAATACTAGTGAGAACATGGGCCTTGTTATAGAAAATATGAACTATATATCAACATAATTAAAAATATGAGGAAGGAAAGTAAACATAGTACCAGTCACTAAAAATAAATGGACACAAACATTCACAGCTGAAGCAGAAAAGGTGACAATAGCAATCCAGGTTGACTAATAAATTTCAGGAAAAGTGAGAGAAAAAAACCATAAGTAATTAAGAATTATTTATCTATAAATAAATTATAACAAATGATAATAATGAAACTGGTGGTTAAGGAGAAAACAGTTCTTGGTAAATGTTTTTAATTTATTCTCATGAAAAATTTATAAGAAAATATTATGTGGACTCATGTGATTTAACTATTCTGAAAAGGTTTTAAAATGCTGGACCAAAAACTATTCAATTTACAAGAAAGCAAAATGAGCTCATAATTTAGTACATTAAAAATTTCAAAAAAGTGGAGCACTAGTATGTTGGCATACATTTAACAAGTCTTACATAAAACAAAGTATTTACAGTGTTTCCACAGTGTATATATTATCACTATGACTAAATTCAAGTTCCCTACATGTTACTAATCAGAACTGGAAAAAATTGTGCAGCTGGCCCTTGTAAGCTGATGCAAGTCAGTCCAGGTACACCCCTAAGTTAAGGGCAATGACAAGAGGCCACATGAATTTCAGGGATAGAAATAACATGAAATAGGACAGTTTATTGGCAGAAAATAATCCAGGCTTTGGTATTAGACATATTTAGGTTAAAAATAAGCTCTACTACATGGTGTTGTGTGATAATGGGATTATACTAAAATTATTTCAATGTCCTTGGTTTACTTTCCTATATGCAGAATGAGGAAAACAAGAGTATCAACTTTATCTTGCTATTATAAAAATCTATTAATGCATGTAATCAGTTGACACAGTACTTGGTACTTAGTACTTTTCTTCATACTCGTGAAGAAAAACTTTACATGTTTTAGCTAACAACAGACTGTCCAAACTCTTTAATACACATGGTCCTTTTCAGTCTAACTGAAAAGCCGTAACTTCCGTCTCCTTTCTTTATGTCTAGCCACTGACTAGTTTCTTGAGCAGGCAAAGCAAATCCAGCCTTCTTTATCTTAATTTGTAGTATTTCCTCTGCCACTTTCCCCTCTAGTAATTATCCTTTTAATTCCTGCTAAAATCTTTGGCTACTCTGTGAAGTTTTCATTGACAAGTTCAACCTTCCCTCCTTTCTCTCTGCTGCCTCATATTGTACAGACATTTTTACAGTAGGTGTCATATACTATATCTTATCATTTATATACACACATCTATCTCCCCAAATATACCTTAATCATCATATTTATGTTCATAATTTATGTTCATAACTATACCTTAATCATCATATATATCACTGCCCACTATATTGAGAATAGGGTATCATGCTAATTTCTACATCCCAAGCCCCTCATAGATCTTGATTCAATGCCTCTCACTCTTTGGTGATTTAATGAATAAGTCCAAACAATATGGAGTAAGTGTAGGTATTTAAGTCATATTCTCTTTTTTATAGAAACCCACATTAAATTCCCTTAACCAATATTAGTATTTATAGAAAGTAATACACTTGGGCAACTCACTGTATGTACTAAAGTTTAATTAAAAGAATAAAACATCAGCATTTTGAACAAGGAAAATATTCATACAGAGAAGTGTTAACTATATTCTTTTACCTAGTTAATTGCTTTTACCTAGCTAATTTTTTTCACCTAGTTATCTGCTAAAAGATACAGAAGAGAACTTCAAGGTATGACAGGGCAGTAGATTTAGAAAGTTGCTGCCTTCCTAACTACTGAGAAAAATGATTAGGGAAGGAATTTGGAAACTTAAATTAAGGACCTTCCTTCTATGAAAGAGTCTGATGTTTGAGGAGGAACTAGCAGTTGCAGAAATATAGTGCCACTAACCTATGGAGAGAAGCAACAGGCTCACCATGACTTGCCAGATGCATGGAAGCAGGTTGCTGCTGAGAAGAAGCTGCCAGGATCCACTAAAGCCCCAGCCAACTTAACTTTCAGGGACAACAAAGAGGAAACAGGAGCTAAGGCCGCCTCTTATTTATTTTCTACAGCACCACCTATTGGCAGCGCCTAGTAAGCCAGTCAGGAAAAGGAAAATTGTAGTCTGTGAAGTCCAGCTTCCTTTTCACAGGATAGGACCACAAAAGGTAGGTTTAGAGTCAAGTAGTAGTCAAGTAGTAGTAACTGGCACATTATCAAACTGGAATAAATACTATAAAATCAGGTCAGTTCCTGAGACTTCAGGTGCCAAGAGACTAAGACAGTTAGTGTCTTGACCCACCTCCCAACTTGGATTTTCTCTAGGCATCACACCATTCAACCATGTGCGAAAGAATGGACATCCTTACTATCCAGGATGACACTTTCAAACCAAGACCAAGCTTGGGAGGTATGCAGCAAATCCAGCACACTACAAATAGACTCAAGTCCCAAGTCACTGTTCCTCCTTCTTCAATGAGTCAGTGTAACCATGAGGGCACACACTCTACTGCTTATGTGACGTGCTCATTTCTGAAGTCAGGAAACAGGGGCTTGTTATAACTGTTGCTCTACCAGAGCATATGGGTAAAAAGGAAAAGAAAATCTCCCCCAAAAGAAGGGTAGGGGAAGAAAATACAACAAATAATCTCTACAAACATCTCAAAAGTATTATTCTGTGCATCACTTTCTTTCCTTTAGGTTATTATCTCAGACCTTGCCAACAAGTACAGAGATGGAAGTCCAAAAATCTACTGAGAGGCAATCCTAGCAAGATTCAAACATTGAGTTGTTGTCCAGGATACCCTGAGTTGGGGTCTGGCTGTGACTATGACTGCATAATAGTTTGTAGTGAAACAGTACTATCAGTTGAGTTCTTCTGTATAACAAATGTTTAGAGTTTTAGTTTTTTTGATACTTGCAGTTCCCCACCCCACCCCTACCAGCCCCCCATCAATCTAGAAATAATTCATTTTAATTTATTATTATTGAGTTAGTATTGGTTTATATCATTAGTTTTGTTTTAGAGGTATAAGACTACTCCTCTCCTCAAGATGTCATTATCACACCAACCTATAGCAAAAGAAACAATGACTGAAACAATAGATATCCTACTGAATAGGAGAAAATATTTGCTCAACATACACCTGACAAGGGACAGATATCCAAGATATTTGTATCTTTTCTGAAAATGATAAACTTTTAAATTTGTCTGTGTGCTTGCTTATTTCTAATCTATTATCTGTCATTGTGATATAATGGTCCTAATCTATTGCCACTAATAAAGCTTATAATTTTACCAAATTTTTCATTTTAATTCATAAGATCATCTGGAGTCCATTATCTATGGATCGCTCTCCTCTTTAGAAAATGAGGCTAATTTAACTGGAAAAAGAAATCTCCATCTTCATGATCAACAGATTTGGTAAAGTTCTGTACCTGATTTGCTAGATAATTTAATATGACCACCAATACAGATCATTACTTTTTTTTCATAGCAGAGTTTCTACCTTGCCTAAGATTTTTCTTGCTTATACATATGCATACACATAAAGTAAAATTCCCCACTGTGTCAAATAATTTTTAAATAATATAAGTGCAGATAAGTATTTTGTATAGTAAATGCTCTTCTCACATTTAATAGTTTTTCACTTAGATGGTATGATTTATGGTTTTTTACAGATACAAATTTCTGAGTATTGTTAATGTCATTATTTGCTTCTCTACTTTACTGTCCTTTATGTGGAACTTGGAAGCAGGTGGAAAGATGGAGCATCAGATAAGAAGAACATCTCCTATCGCTCTTGCCCCCTCTGGCACACTAGAGGGTGGTCAATAGCACATCTCTCACCAGTAACCCAGCTTCCTAACCTCTTTGGAATGTCCCAAGAGACATATGACCTGTTAGTAATGACTGTTGCCCCCAAAGGTAAATTCTCCTGTTATCATGCATCCCGCATCCCACCTCCTGCATTTCACTACGCTTTGCTACTTCCTCATTACATCATTGCAACATTTCCTTGCTGTGGTATATAAGGGTCATCTTGACTTCATTAAAGTGGACCTGGACATGCTTCCCAGGATTCCCATTCTATGGGCTAGCCTCACAGATCACTATCCATCCCCCCTTCGGTCTCAATTTCTTCACTCCACACACTCCTAACACTTTACATCTTGGGACATACTCCTGCTTTTTGACAAGAACATTTGGTTCATCTTGGGGGTTCTCTACATAGAATATCATATCATCCACATATAACTATAGCTTTATTTCTTCTTTCCCTATTTGGATTCCTTTTATGTCTTCCTCTTGTCTTATTGTCCTAGCTAGGACTTCTTAGAACTATGTTGAAAAGGAGTGGAGAGAGTGGGAAACCTTGCCTGGTTCCATTTCTTTACTTGCATGTTTATTGCAGCTCTGTTTAGAATTGCCAAAATATGGAAACAAACCAAATGCCCCCAAACCAATGAATGGCTGGAAATGGTATATGTACAAGATGGAATACTATGCATCAATAAAGGAGGACAAACATGTCATTGCAGCAACATGGATGGAACTAAAAAGACTCATATTAGCAAAAATAAGCCAAAAAGAAAAAGAAATACAGAATATTCTCACTTATATGACAGAAATAGGGGAAAACAAACAAACGAATAAAAACATTAAAAACAACCAATGGGGCTGAATGACAGACTGAGAGAGGAGGAGGGGGAAGAAGGCAGGGGAGGTGAAAGGCACAAAAGAGCAGGATGGTTAACAGGTGTTAGAGAAATGGGAAAACCCTGGAGTACACAATAATGTTATTTAAATTTTTTTAAATACCAAATTTAAAAAAATATTAAATAAAAAAAAACAGCCATTACAGAGATAGTTGACATTCGCTGAACAGCTCTTCTATTCCCCATTATACATTCCCAGAAAAAATAATCAGTATATTGAAATTGATGTTTATCATTTCTCTGGTATTTGAAACTTTTAAATCACACATATGAGTAAATAATATATTATTTTACATGGTTTATAATTTTATAATTATGGTATTGTAATATGTATACCTATCTGTAACTTGTTTTCTTCCCCAAAAAATTTTTTTAAAAAGAACATTTGGTTATATGTATAAGTTCCTACCAGTATGTGGCAGGAACTCTACCAGGAATTCTAATTTTTATGCCTAAGACAACAGAAAATAAAATAGCTCCAACGAAACCTGGCCCCTTTTATGTAAAATGCAAAATCAGAGATTAAACAGAATTTGGACACAAAAGTATTACTATAGAAACTATGGGCAAAAGACATGAAATGCTGTTGGACTTTTAAAGTGTAGGAGATAGAAGAATATATGTGTGTTTAGAAGTATAAATTTAGCTAATTTTTCCAATTTCCTATGGTGTGCTTTTATTCCCTTTTTCCTAATAACTTTAGTAATCACTGGGAATACTTCCCTACAGAGACACTAAGGTTTTAATATCTCAGCAAAGAGATCCCCAAAAGAGTTAAAAGTTTAGGATTAAACATTACTTATATATCCAAAAAGTATTTACATATAATTAGCTAAAAGTAAGATTTAAAAAATTTGTAAACAAAAATACATGTTAGGGATGAAATGACTTAGAAAATAGGATAGATTCAGGATTTCGGAATGGAGAGTTACTATAAATAATAAAACAGCCAATTCTAGATAATTGCCACCCTTATTTTTTTTTTTAAATATAAGGCACTACCAGTTGGAGGATGGACTGGAGAGAAAAAGCCTCCAAGAAACAACAAGCTAATTTCCTAATGGACATTGCATAATGGTGGAGGATTAAATTAGTCATACTTAAAATTTTTACATACACATATTACCAAAGGATTATAAAAGTATGTTTGCTTAAAGTACTTTCAGAATTATTCAGTTATATATTATCTCTGTTGTACTACACAACATTCATTAGATAATCTTGAACATAATGAAATTTGATTCAAGAAAGATGGCAACATGGCGGGGCCCTAAGTCACATGACTGCCTGCATGCCTGGGATCCTGGGCCATCGGGAACCCTTTGCCAACAGGGGAACCAACGCAGTGAGGAACTCCCAGTAGGTACCCTGTGCTGGAGAGTCGAGAAGGGCCTGGGTGGGGTTTTAGCCCCATCCACCAGCAGACGGTTGCACAGGGTAGCCATCTGCAATCCTAATGGGCTGAATCATGGTTTGGCCAAGCCCCTACCCCAAGGGGGCTTGGGACTGTGCCTGCCTGGCCATCGGGCCCTGCCCCCACATGGCAGGGTAGGGAGGTGGCGGTGGGGATTGCCACTTCCATTTCACTCTCACTCCGGGTAATCTTCACAAAGAAGAACATTAACAATACAAACACTACTATAGAATGGGTGAGGGACCAGGTAAAAATCCAGCCCATGAGTCTGAGATGGACACAGGAGATGGAACCAGTGCATGCAAGAACCAGTGCATGCAAGACTGGGAAAACAATGGAAACACGATGTCACCAATGCACACCTACATGCTCATGGGGTCTGGGAGAGCCAAGACCTCATTTCTGAGATGCCATCTAGGAGAGCAAGGCACCCCTCATGACATCACAGGAGTGGAAGGCCAAACAGTGGGGGCATCAGCCCCACAGTAAAGCTGCAAACTGAGGCAGAGGAGATGATCTACAACATGACCACATATGCCTGTGTCCACAGAGAAACTTCTTCACCAACAATAGCTGGGGGTGAGTTCCCCTAACCCAGACTCCAGAATCATAAAGGTAAAGTAGCAAAACAACACATAGAAGGGACTGATAAAGACAGCCTGTGATGAAAAAACATGGACAGACCAAAAATAAATATAGACTGGCTGCCCAACGCAAGGTTAACACTGAACACCTACCCGCACGGTTCTCCTGGTCCCAAGAACACAGTCCCTCGTTCAGTGAAAGGACACTGCCACAGGAAAAAACAAAAGTGATGGACTTAATACAGATTAGCAAACAACAAAGAGAGGGGTTTGAGTGAATGAAGGGGGTGCCAGAGGGAGGGGGAGGTATCCCAAAAACCATTTACCAAGGTTGCAATTTAAAGAATAAAAAATTATAAATTAAAAAAAGAAAGATGGTAGCAGTGGGAGCCTCGCTTCTGGAATTATTCAAATCTCACCATTCATAGACTATAACTAGAAAGCAAACAAAAACAGATTAGCATCTTCAACAAGCTTAGGTTATGACATGTCTTCAACATCCTAAATATGGGTAGATGTGAAGAAACTTTCAATAGCTAACAGACAGGTACTGGTTCTGCAGCACAAGGAAGCTATCAATTTTTTTTTTCAATGTATGTATGGCACAGTTCTGGGAATCCTAAAATAGCTGACAGGAACTCACTGGAAATTTCAGATGGCCAGCATGAGATAGCAGCGAAAAACTGGATTTTACATTCTCTAGACAATGGTAGGTGAGGGGCAAGTCTCCCATGGAAAGTTCTGGAGAAACTGAAGTTGTCTGTGCCTCTCAAAATTATTTCCAGCACAAAACCCAGTGGTGAGGATAAAATGCTACAAACAAAATCAAAATTGAGAAGCATGAGGACAATAGAGGAAAAAAAAATAAAGAAAAGGCTCACATAAAAGCTGTGCCTGAGAACAGAGTCAAGATCCTTCACAAAGCAAACCACCATATTTTCATGCCACACAAAATGGTACAAAAGTTAGCTGTGGAGTGCAAAACTTAGAAAGTTATCTTAAAGAATACTTCTTTCTACAAGTTTAAGAAAAACAATTCCTTAAAAAGGCAAGCAATGTTAAAGGTGATAGATCTCACAAGTTAATGTGGGAAATATATTGTTATGAGAAGAAAATAAATGGAAATAAACAATGTTTGAAGTAAGTTCAACATGATTATGTACAGGTAGGCAGTTTTTGAATATTTACAGAGTGAACTAGAGTATATATTGACAACACTGCAGAAAGTTGATAGGCTTTTAAAACTGTACATATGGGAAAAATAAAAGGTTGTATAGTCAAGGGTTTTACTCACCCATTTAAAATTTGGGCATGCTGGTATGCACCTGTAATCCCAGGTACCCAGGAGGCTGAGGTAAGGGATCACTTGAATCCATGGTTCAAGACTATCCTGGGCAACACAGAGAGACCTAGTCTCAAAAAAATAGCTGGGCATGTTGGCTTGTGCCTGTAGCCCCAGCTACTCAGGAGGCTTAGGCTAGGAATCACTTGAGTCCACAGGTTCAAGACAACCCTGGGCAACACAGTGAGACCTGGTCTCTAAAAACAAACAAACAAATAAATGAAACGAATAAAATTTGGTTCAGTATTTGATGTTAATCATAAAAGGATTAGGAATTATTCTCACTTTGTTCCCGGAAAAACTGAGGTTCATAGAGAGTGAGAGTTTTTCAAGACTACATTGCTTAAACTGCCAAATGAAAGCATTCCATTAAAGCAGTCTCAAAACAAACATGAAAACTATAACCTGGTATTTCAAAATGAGTACATTAAAAAAAGTGATGTTGAAGTATTAAAAGATCAACATAAATCAGAATTAGATACCCAGGGACATTTGTGTCGCTTGACTTTGTAATAAATTCTGCAAATGTTCAAAAAATATAAAAATCCTCAAAAGAAGTGATAGAATTCAGGAGCAAATTAGAAACAATTTCAAGAAAAAGGTAAAAACACAAACCTGGAAGTAGTAAAAAACTTAAAAGTAGACATTAGACAAATGGAGGTAAAAGGAAGAGAAAATGATTTTCTAATCAAAAAAAGTCAAAATTAACTAAGAGATACCACCACATATCTATTAGAATGAAGGAAATCCCAACACTGGGATGCTGGTGAGGATGTGGAACAAAAGAAATTCTCATTCACTGATGGTGGGAATGCAAAATGGCAAAGTCATTTTATGTAACAGTTTGGCAGATTCTTACAAAAGTAAACTAAACATATTTTAATCACATGATCCAGCAGTCACACCACTTAATATTTACCTATGTGAGCTGAAAACTTATGTTCACACCAAAATGTTATATGCATGTTCATGGCAGTTATACTCATAATTGCAAAACTTAGAAGTAACCCAGTGAGTGGGCAAATGGTGGTGCTTAATATTATTAAGCACTAAAAGAAAAGAGTGATCTAAAAGAAAAGAAAAGATATTGGAAAACTTAAACATGTATTCACTATAACATTTGTAACTAATATTTATATAATTTAAAAATATACAATTTTTGCACTATTAGTATTAATTATATAATTAATTCATAATATCTGCCCATATTTTGTTTGATTCCATATGATTTTCCACAACTTTTTATTTTGAACATTTCCAAAGCAACAGAGCAGGTGTAAGTCTAGCACATGAACACCCATATGCCCTTCATCTAAATTCACCAATTTTTAACATTACTTACTTGGTTATATAATATTATCAAAACCAGTAAGAAAAAAGGATACATACTGTATTACCATGAAGATGTTTAAAAAAAGGAGTTGCAAGGAGGGAGATAGGAATAGACAGAGGACAGATGATTTTCAGGCAACAGCATTATCTTATGTGATACTATAGTTGTGGATAAATATTTTTTACACATTTGTCAAAATCCACAGAATGTGTAACTCTGGAGTGCACTCTCATGTTGTACACCATAGACAACGGGTGATAATGATGTGACCATGTAGATACACAGGTTACAACTAGCGCAAGGTTTTGGGATGAGACGTGGATAGCAGGAAAGCCTGGAGAGTAAACATGGGGCCATCTGGGAACTCTGTGCTTTCTGCTTAGTTTTGCTGTGAACCTAATGCTATTCACTTCCAAAAATTAGCTATTTTTAAAGCCATGAACAAATGGAAAAAACATTTGAGAAAAGGTAACATTGAAATTGGACAAAGACCCGATAAATGAAAATCAGTACTCAAAGAGGAAAATCAAATTGAGGGACCATATTATATAAAAAACTGTGTAATTTGATCAAATTGATCAAATTTTCCTTAATTGAAAAACTCATAATTCATATTAAAACCAAGATTGAAACATGTATTTGAGTCTACAGCCATACCAGCCTGAATGCGCCCGATCTTGTCCAAAACATGTGTTTGAAAGAAATAGAAATTAACAACACCAGGAAAGATTCTTGTAAAATTAATGGAATTAAGAAAAACCGAGTTTATCTAAGCTAATGACAACATTATCAATTTCTTACCAAGGGCAAGAAATCAGATTGCTATCAGACATTTCCATTGCAGTGCTTTTGGAAAATGGAAAATAATGTAATATACTTAAAATGTCAAGGAAAGCAATGCAAGTCAAATTGATTTGCAAATAGAATGACCACATCTAAGTAATAACACAAAAGAACTTATAACATTTTTCTCATGGCTTTCCTGGGTATTCTACTAGATAACAAATTTCAGAGCCCCCAAATTACTAATTATTTCCATAGGGATATGTGATGAGTATTAAGTTCTGTACAAACTTGGTTAAGAACAACAGATATTTCATGACTGTGACAAAGATACTGTACAACATTTTTAAAAGAAGAATGAATAGAACATGAGTATAAAGAAATGTGGCTTTATATCCATGAGTGTATATAATTCTGAGCATGTTGTAGAATAAAGTAAATGAAAAGATACGTGATACTTTAATTCAGTCACCCCATGATAGTAAGAGTTGGAATTCCTTATGTTCAAATATTCACAAAAAAAAAAAATGGTTCAACAAAACCCCATGTAGTCAAGGAATTAACTTGGAAGTAACATTTCTCAGAAATATTTTATAAAATTATTCAATTGTTTCCCAATTCTGTTCACTGGAAAAAAAAACTAAAAGTAATGAAACAGTGAGAAATCTCAATACCAAGATTAATCTGATGACTTTAAAAGCAGGATCAGGTGATTAGAGGAAATGGAAGAGGTTGTAAATGGAATAATACATTGAAAATATAAATTTGCAGGGGCTGCAAGTTTAACATGATTAGCAAAAATCTATTTCTTCATTTCTATTATCTACAAATATATTTGCCTTATAGTAATTCACTAAGTGATCCATTTGTTCTCTTTAATTTTTTTTATTCTAGAAAAGATTTTGTTAAAAAGTAGCCAATTATATTCATAAATCCTTTGCATCTCAGACTTATTTTTTATTTTTAACCTGATGCTCTGAGCATGCTTGTTTTATAAGATCTCCCCTGTCTAGAATCATCATTTTATTACAAACTGTATTTAGTCTTTTTAGATACAATTTTTATTGATTCTATATATATTTTATATCATTGTATACCCCAAGATACTCCCACCACTATGTTAACCCATGAACTGTCATCCTAGTCTTGCTTACAGTCTTATTTGGTGCACAGAGGAGGGACAAGGGAAACATGAAAACAAAAGAGTTGGAGTTAAAAAAGAAAAAAGTAAAAACCGCTTCTAATAGACTAAAAAATCCAACGTTTGAAAACAAAGAGAATATCCATGGAAAAATAAACTTAACACATTTTTATTTTAGACAGTACTAAAGAGAATGTTCAGTGGCCAGAGGTTACCTCTGCAGCAGCCATATCAACAATGCAGGCAAGTCAAGAGTCCAGGGAGGACTGCCCAAGCAGTGGTGTGATGCACTTTATATTTTTGAAGTGAAGAGCAGCTTTACACTAAGGACAGACTCTATCATACTAGTTTTGATTACAATCGGTCCTCTCGGATTGGGACTCCACCCCTTGGAGACAGGTGTCCACAGGTGGAGTGCAATAGGTGGACAGGTATTTCAAGATGTCTATGAGTCATTTTAGCAAGTGATGCTGACAGCTTGAAAGAACATATCATCCCCCCAAAAGTTGTGGATTATTCAAAATGGACGTTGTAGCTTCATATTTAATGAAACTAGTTCTGAAGCACTATTAAAGATTTTTCCTTACATTTATGGGAATTTTATATATTTTGTTTTGATTCAACATGATTTCCCACATGTTATTTTTAACATTTCCAAAGCAACAGAGCAGGTAAAGTCTAGCACACAAACAACGATATGCCCTTCATCTAAATTTACCAGTTTTTAACATTACTTGAAATATATTCTCATGTTCTCTTGTGATGTTTTTGTTTGTTTGTTTTGAGACTAGGTCTTGCTATTTTTGCCCGTGGAACCACAGGCTCATATTGCCCGGGGTTCAAGTCTTGTGATGTTTTTATTTTCTTGATCTATTTGTAATTAAATTGTAGGTTTTTCCACTCTTAAATAAATTGGCATCATCTCTTAGAATTAGAATTAAAATCATTCTTCTATACAATAGGAGGGGAGGGGAAGGATAGTGAGGGGGAGGGGAGAGGGCAGGACATTCAAACCTCACCAATGATTAAAAAATACTTTAAAAGATTGGAGTTTCCTTTTTTAAGCCAGGATCCAAACAAGATTCAGGAAATTAGTTTTGTCTTTGGTATCTTTTTTTTTAAATAAAATAGCCACCTACTCCTTTTTTTTATGTCATTGATACATTTTACTTTAGGACAGGCTAAAGATGGTCTTGTGGAATATCTCACTGAACGACTATGTCTGACTGATGCATTCTTAACAGAGTCAAGTAAATATATATATAATATATAATATATAATATATGTTATATATATATAGTTATATATATAGTGAGACTAATACACAAAAAATCTTATGAGATTCTTATTTTGTTGACTCAGAATTCACATTAACACCTGTGGGGTCTCTCAGGAATGCTGTTTTGAACACCTGGCTAAGTGAATCTTGGGTAGATATCTCTATTGCAAAGATTCATTGTTTCCTTTGTAAATAGTGAGCTTAGGTGTGACACTTCAAAATAATATGAGTATCCTCTTCTCCAATAACTTTGCCCATTAACTTTAACAACTAATAATATTATTTCACTGTAAGTTATAATATAGTGATTTCCTAAATTTACTCTCATCACATGTATTAACATATTACAGTAATTTTTTGTTATGCATTTTCTTATCACCTGTATTAAAAAATGACTTTCCTCTGTGAGCATAAATCTTCCATAAGGTTTGAAGCCACAGATCGTGCAGGCACAAGACATTTGGCTAGAGATAGTTAGAAGGTTCCTTTACCCCCACTCAGCTCTCTGCATCACTTCATAGGGCAATTAGTGCTTTCAGAAGCTCTGTTGATTGACAGCATTGCTGTCTGACTAATTTGTGAAGACTTTATTGCTAGATTTAGTGAGGATAAACATAATTTTTTAAAAACCTGGAACTTTATGCTTGACACCCAGGGTTAGGATTGAAGAGAACTGCATAGAGCTGCATGAAGGAACTGAAAAACACACAACTGCATAACTCCTACCTCCATCCATGCAGAAAGCAGGAGGATTTTAATATTTGCTGGTTAATTTGTATTCATTTTGCTTAATTTCTGATGCATTTAATCCAAATACTGCATGGGGCCCTGTTGTTAAACTTCTGCACATATTTTTCAGTCATTTCTGATTCCCTGGGCTTTTCTTGAAAATCAACCAGAAATTGCTACAGGTGCCAAATTCCAGTTTGAAAATTGCATTCAAGAGACCACTTTTATTAAACATGAACATGTATATAGATTCTTCATGGACACAAAGGGTTTGATCTACTTATATTCTGGATGAAGCCAAGATTTTGGCAGATATGCTCTTCCCCTGTAAGTTTAAAAATATTTGAAATGGAGATTCCATTTCATAGAAATATTTGCATTGAAGGGTATTTTCAGTTTTTTATTCTTAAGATTTCAATATTTATTGAGTTATTAAGTCTACCCGCACAAATGAGATTCACTTTTTCTGATATAGGGTCATCTTTCCCAAGGAACATGATGGTAAATTATTTGAAATACTGCAGAAGTTAGATCATTACAGTTAAGAGATCATACCTAAATTATACTTTGATCATCATTTCTTTTCACTGGCACTTTAATCAAATTTGAGGGACAATAATGTAGTAAATGCATATTTGTAGGAAACACTATGTTATAGGATTTATGAAAATAAGGTAAATTAAAACCATTAATCCTTGAACAATATTTCAGAATCATTCAAATTTGGGAATGAATCCTGGAGAAATTCCTAAAGCAATGCCTTGTGCTCTTATTAGAAAATCAAACACCGTATTGTAATAATATGCTACATATTTTAAAGTAGATTATCAAGTATGTTTCATAGAATTCCTCTCTATAAAAATCTAGCTATTTACAAAACATAGCAATTTGCCATGTCAAAAATAAAACACAAACTAATAAGTTTACAAAACATACAGGAGTTTGCCATGCTAAAGGTAAGTAAAGCCTTTGGCTATAGCTTGAGCAGCTGTAAATGAGTGTCATTCCTTCAAAATCTCTACCCAATACTAATATATTTAGGTTAGTAGAGTTCTTACTTGGGGCTGCATATCAACCGAGATTTCCAAAAATATGCATGTTAGAATGCACCAACAGAGAGGCAGATTTACTGGATATATGTAATATTTGCATCTGAAAAGCTAACCCAAATGATTCAGATTGGACTGCCATTTGGAGTCACACAGTAAAAAGAGAAGATACATGTGGGCTCACATGCCTTTTGTCTAACCAGTTATTCAGTATTGAGAAAGGTCCTTAACAATCCCTGAACCTTCCTTTATTTGTATGTAACTGTGTCAAGTATGAATAAAAATATAATCAACCATCTTATTTCATTTTTTAATATTTTTGTAATTTTGGTTTTGAAAATCTATGAATACATTCAATGTTTTTTCTCCAAAACATAATAGCTCAAGTCATAGTGAGTCTTATTTATGATGAAAAATATTCTGGGATGATGAGCTAAGACTTTGGACCCAATGACAATGACAATATCAGTACACCAAGTTGATGCTGCCTCTAGCTGCCTGCAATAGTATTCTTTTAACAGATCAACCTCTCTACTATGCCTCAGTACTAGTCAGAAAGTACCTCTGAATCATAAGAGAACTGAGTCTGAAAAATCAAGTCTTTGTCATTTAGGTTCTGGAAGCATGCATCTCTGTAAGAGTGGTAACTGAATTTGGGTAATCAGAATCAATTTTTGTACCATCTCAGGATGTAAATATAATCTCAAAATTGTTCCAGAGGTGATTCTAATATAAATATCATTTCTTATACAAGTTCTTCCTCTCTTCACGCCACCTTCAAAAGATATAATTTTCATGCTTCTTTATCTTAATTGTCTCTTATATACCCTTAGGATTTTTAACTATACTTCATATATGTGGGGCCATCATGCATCATTACTCTTAATCATATCATCTTTTTTATGAAAAATACCTTTCTAATAGCCAAACTAGAACAGCCTAAGGTATTCATTACTATATTATATCCATTGAGAGCTGCTGAGTTATGACATATCTCTATGTATTAGGTATCTCAAGCAAGAATTTTAAACTACCCTACCTCTTCCCACTTTATCTCTGCTATATAAGTTATATTAGTGAAGGAATGTTAATTGTTCATGAAGGAGAGAATATTATAAAATGCAAAGTAGATGATTCCACAGCAAACATTTCTTTTATTTTCTTTTATATTCATAAGAGCTGATAGTACAGCAAATAAAAAACAGGCAATAACACTTTACTTTTCACAAGTCCTTAATTTATTTAACTTTGGTTCAATGTTTCTCTTCTTTTGTTAGATGATAAACTATCAAAAGGCTACAATTTCACCTTATCATTACTCCATGACAAAAGCTTTGGAATGCTAGGCACATAATATCATAATAATTTTATTAAATGAATGACATAATGAATAATCAGCTTAACCAGAGAAAACTCAACCCAGCAGTCACTCCTAAGTCAAATAGTCATCAGACCTTTTTAGGAGGTGAGCAGTAGTGACTTTCTCCTTATAATATCTATAATATTTCATAATATTTCTAACATGTATCACAAGACATCTTAATTCACTGTAAAGCTGGAGGGGGGGGAACGGGAGGAATGCCCTGGCAATGAGAATCACTGTCAACTCCGGCAATAGTTCTCTGGTGATAGTTCCTATCACCACTGTAGGCAATTCTCATCTGGCTACATGAGAGCTTTAATCAGACACAAATATATGACATTTTTCTTTACACCAATCAAACCTCCATTTCCTCAGTACCAAAAATTCAACTCAACTCTGACACAAACTCCTGGAATTATCTCTGGTTCCACAGATTAAGAGCTCATACAAGTCTGCCCATACTCCAGATGCTGGCTGCAAAGGGGATATCTAAGCTACTCATGTTTCTGCCAAGGCAGGCAAAATTTTATGGGTACTCTATATTTAATAATTCATTACAGTAACTCACAGGAATTGGGAAAGTTTCATTTGTCTTACTATTATTGGTTTATTTTTCAAGAATATAACTCAAAAATAGCCATATTGAAAGGCAAATAGGGCAAAGTGAAGGGAGAAGGATACAGAATTTCTATGTCTTCACGAAATGAATAAAATCTTTGGGGTTTTTAATGGACATTCCTTTACTGGTTGAATCATTGGTAACTGGTGACTGAACTCACACTCCAACTTTTCCCCCATTTGTGAAGATTTAGAGCAGGGTTGAAAATTCCAAGTTTCTGATCAAGACTTTCTTTTTCTGGCCATCAGTCCCCTTCTTGGTGCTATCACAGATCTCCATCAAGAGTCATCTTATTAATGTAAGTGCAAGGTGTTCCTATCAGTCAAAAATTCTAAGAGTTTGGTGAAAACTTTTCTAAGAACTGAGACAAAGGCCAAATATTTCTTATTATACCACATCATGGTAATTATAATACTTATGAACACACTGAAGAGGAAATACAATCCCCATATAGGCTTTTTAATCAATATTAGGATGAAATGGATGCTGGAACTACCTGACAAAGACTTTACAGTGGTCTACTACTTTCTTAATCAGAAAAAGATCATAATAAGAAATCCATTATCAAGATACATTGCAAAATACCCTTGTATTCTATTTTGCCAACATGGTCTTAAAACATTCACAGTTCTTTACTGTGGTTCATTAAAAACCCCAATATAGGTCTACCCCAGGAACCTCATATGACCACTTATTGAAAATGACTCCAATCAAAAAGAATGAGTAACTGAAATTCAAAAAATATTTTAGGTCTGTGAGTTTATAATATTAATTTAAAAGAGATAGGGCAAAAATAAATCATTGGACATCTTATAGCCATACTTCTCCCTTCAGATTCTCAGGGGGCATTTCCAAATCAAATGCATATATCCTGATTCTATCGGTTTTACAACAAGCTCTTTCCCAATCCAGGCTTATACTTCCCATTGATTGAAGCAGGCCAGAGGGTGACCTCATAATGTTTATTAGTCACTGGGTTTATCCCAGAGCTGTGTGCATAAGACTTTAACCAAAATATAAAAGATATTTTAGAACTGAACTGAAAAAAGATCGATTACTACATAATCCCAGACTGGCCTATGATTGAGGCAAAATGTGGAGTAGATTCGTATAATGCTGCAAAGGCTCTGAAAATCTGGCTTACATGGAACAATATCACATTGAAGATAGTTTTGAATTTTCAAATTGTAGCTACTCAGGGAAGTGAAAAAAAATAAACATTTGCTTTAAGATCTTAAAGACCTAGTCTCTCAAACATAATGTACAAAATATGTCAGATTTAACCCAAAACTATTGAGTATATAAAGAAAAAGAAGAAAGTGTATTTTCATGTGATATGTTAAGAACTACCCGCAAACATCAATACTAATTTGAAATGGATGCTAGAGCTACAGACAAAAATGTTACAGTGCACTGTTAGTCATCAAAAAAAAAAAAATTTGCAGTAACATGGTCAGAGTTAGAGTGGATTATACTAAGTGAACTATGTCAGAAGGAGAAAGACATATAGTGTCTGATAGCACACATTTGTGAACTATAAAGGAAAAGAAAGGAAATGAACAAGCAAGACAAAGATAAAAACAAACTTAGTTTGTTATCAGGAGGCAAAGGAAGGAAGGTAGGGATAGAGGCTGTTTGGCAATGGTGATGGGACATTTGGACGTGGTGTGAGGTGAGAAACAACACACCTCTTATAAACTGAAGTTACCGCAACAGAAGAAAAACTGATTATTGCAAAAATATAATTATAAGCACTTTTGAAACTTAAAAAAAAATAGAAAACCTCATCCAATAAATAAAAGGATTATAGGAAATAGAAATTTAGGATGTATAAATATAACAAAAGCAATTAAAGGCAAAGGAATAACAGTTGAAACTCCCTGAAAGAGGGATGGATACATTTATTTTTACAATTCATAAAGACATGTCTTCACCAAAATAGTTAAATTAAAATTCTCTATTTCAAATTGCATATTTTCTAAAAATTCATTGTTGCCCTTTTTACATGTCTCTAAGCTGAATTTTATGATCTTCACAGTCACATGTTGAGTTTGTTTACTGACTTGCTTAAACAAATTTGATATGACCAACCTCAAGCCTCTATCATTTTCAGCAAGTTTTCTAGAAAAACATATCAAGTAGTTACCAAATTAGTAGGATGCTCAGATCTAGTGAGCAAGGAATATTCTCAGGACAGCTGGGTTCTGTCAAAAGGGCATAGCAGCTAATCAGAACAGTTTCCTGTCAAAAAAGAATGAATGTAACGGTTTGAAAAAAAAAGACTATGTTAAAATCCAGAAATGTTTGCTAATTTAAAAAGATAAAATATAAAAAATTATTAAACACATTTGAAAAAACTTGGCAAACAATAAGTAGAAAAAATTAAATAATCATTCTATCTTCCTTCTCTACATGAACTATATTTCATAATTGCTATTAGTTGATGTGAATTTTCTTTAAAATATATTATTAGTTATGATGCAAATTTTCTTTAAAAATAGATGAATCAGGTAGGGAGGATAGTATTTAGAAATTCTCTACTTTGCAGTCCATGAGTAAAATCATTGATTAAAGTAAACATCAAAGAGATGAAACCATTAGCTACTAGGTTGATGGGGAGTTTTACAATGAAGAAATCAGGCTTCCACAATTGAATCTTAGTATCCAAAAGATTAAACAACCAGACAGTATTGTGTGTTAATGTGATGCGACTGGAAGCACAAAGCATTCATCATATGAAGCATTCTTGCCAAAAACTGGTAAGCCAGAGCAAATAAAGTTTCAAAATAAAAGCTTATTTAGAGAAAATACAGAAGATGGAAAATGGATTAAATGATACCATCAAGAAGCAAATAAACGATTCTAAATTTAGAAACTTCCAAGATTTCTACTGACAAGTCACTGAGCAGTGAATTTTTAATTCACTACAAGAATTAAAAAATTTTTGGAAAATAAAACTGGAGATGGAGACAATACAGATAAACAAAATTCCCAGGAAGCAATCATAGAATTCAATGCATTGATCTTGATTCTGATTTAAAAGAATTTTTTCAAAAGACATGTTTATATATTTTTATCTTTGAGACAATAGTATTGATGATAGCAGGAATTATCTACCAATTTATTATGTACAATAATAGCATTATAGTTAAAAAATGATGTGCATTTTTAGACATGTACATCAAATCTTGAAGGTGCAAAATAATATGATGTCTAGTCCTTCAGAAAGGAATAGGAAATGATATAAAGCAAGCAAAAATCTGATAACTCAAAAATCTTGATCCCTATACTATTCATTCAAATTTTGTGTATTTTTAAAATGTGTATAATAGTAACTTTTAAAGTCATCATTCATATAATAAAGATATTCCAAATCCTATCAATTAAGTTGCATAAGAATCTCTGCAAAAACAATCAAATACTTAGGTACTTTTGTACCCTCACTCAATGATGTAATTGTCTCCCCAGGGTAAATATTGTGAAGGAGAAAAACTATTGAGTTTTAAGTTCTAATGTATTTGCTTTAAACCATAGACTCTTCTGTAGAACTTAGGCTACCAGCTGAGAAGGGTGAGAACAAATAGGGAGGGGCACAGTGGAATACAATAAAAAATCATGGGTATTTCAGTGATGGATATGATATGGAAATATCTAAAGAGGTGCAAATCTATTCCCCTAAATTATCTACATGGTAGTAAACTGGCATATCCTTAATTTAAAAAAAAACCTACAAATTTAAATACATGTGTAGCATATCAATAGGAAAACGTAGAAAAATACAATGCAATTACTTATATTTGTAGTCTTAATTATCATATTTTTGAGGCAAAATCACCATAAGTCTTTAAATACCAAACCCCACTTCTCCACTGATAAAGGAAAAGAACGCCAGGTGGAAGAGAAATTGTTGAACTGTATAACCATCCTCTCATCCAGAGATTCATTTACTTATATAGATTACAGCTCTGTCAGAGAATGACTAATGCAAGTCAGAATGTTACCACCTCTGGTAAAACTGAGTTAAGACTGTAATATTTGTAAAATATTTTAGCAAAAATTTGTGGGAAATAAACTTGAGTAATAACACATACTTAGATTAAGGCTATTCACAAGAATGACACTTGAACCAGCAGCATTGATGTCTTTTGGGAATCTCCTAAAAAATGTAAATATACAGATCCTATGCCACACTCACAGAATATTTATGTACTGACCCAGGAATCTATGGTTTAAAAAACTCTTTTGTTGTGAAAGTTTAAGAATTAGAAAACTTGATAACCTCCAGAGATTCTGATTCAATTGGTTTATTATAATCATTCTCAAATTTGCTGGCCCATTAAAATCACCGGGGGGAGCTTTTAAAAGTCCTAACAGCCAGGCCTTACAACAAACCAATTAAATCAGAGACTCTGGGAGTATGTGCCAGGCATCAGCAGTTTTAAAACTCCTCAAAGGATTTCACTGTGCAGTCATACCTTAGAGCTATTGGTGTAGAAGACAGTATGACATGACATCAGTGTTGTCTAAGAGCTTCTGTGATGATGCTAAAATGCACCTGCCTTGAGAACCATTAGTAATTTATGGCTTATATTGAAGCTCTATCATATCTGCCTCCCCAGAACTTCAACCTCACTGTCTCCACATGATGCTGATCTTTTTTTATCCCTGCACACCAAAAATATCTACAAGCTCGCTTTGATTATGCAGAATCCAGGGAAATAAGAATGAAGGAGGTCGTCAACATCTTCTTCCCATTAATGTGTGCATTCCAAATTCTGATAATTAACCTCTGCCCCAGACATGTGATATCTTGTTTATCACCCTATCACCGTCATCATGAGAAACCATATTGCCTACCTTATAAAGGTCCTCGTATGCCAAAGACAATAGACAGTCACAATAGTCAGAAACTACCACAGCACAGCACAGTAATTTCAAAAATTAAACATGAGACTCTAACCTATATTAGGAAAAACATTATATGTCATCTGCATATATCAAATATAAGACAAGTAAGATTTTGCATATCCAACAGAAAATTGAGATGTACATACACTATTCTATATAATTACAAATCTCTTGGTTTGTAATTTGATTATAAATCATAATGTGATTAAACACTTTAGATACTGACATACAAGATTTCTCATAGACATGCAGACTAATGGAACCAAATAGAAAGCCCAAAAATGAAACTGCACTTATATGGTCAATTAATTTGTTGGAGGACAAAGGAACAAAGATTACACACTGGAAAAAGTAAAGTCAGTAAGTGGTTCTGGGAAAACCTGACAGCAACATTCAAAAAATGGAACTGGACTACTGCCACATCATATACAAAAACCAACTTAAAATGGATAAAAGATTAGCATGTAAGATATGACACTACAAAATATATAGAAGAAAACATAGGTATAAAACATTCTATGACATTTATCTATGAATTTCTCTGAGAACTCATCTCTAGAAACAAGGAAAATGAAGGAAAAGATAGCTATGACTACATTAAACTAAAATGCTTCTGTACAGCAAAAAAAGAGAAGACTCAAAATGAAGAGCCGCCCAACTGAATGAAAAAAATATTTCACACCATACAACAGATAAGGGACTAATATCAAAGATCTCCAAAGAGCCAACACAACTCAATAGAAAGAAAACAACTCAATCGAAAAAATGAACAGAAAAACTAAAAATATACTTCTCCAAAGAAAAAATGCAAATGGCCAACAAACATATTAAAAAATATACAACATCACTAAGTATCCAGGAAATGCAAATAAAAACCATGTGAATCAACTCATTCCAGCCAGCAAAAATGGCCCACATTAAAAAAAAAATAAAAAAAAAACAGATGCTGGAAAAGTTGTGGAGATAAAGGACTATCTCTTACATTGTTGATGGAACTGTAAACCTATCCAGCCATTACAGAAATTTGTGTGGAATTCCTTGAGAATACTAAAAATGGATCTACCATGTGACCCAGTAATTCCACTCCTGGGAATCTACCCAAAGGATACAAAAACTTTAATTTGAAAGGAAACCTGCACCCCTATGTTAACTACAGCACTATTTACAATAGCCAGAATATAAACATAACCTATATGCCTCAAAACAGACAAATGATCCAAATAGCTGTAGTATATTACACAATGGACTACTACTCAGTCATCAAGAAAGACAAACTTCTATCATTAGCAGCAATACGGATGGCACTGGAAGGGATTGTACCAGCTGAAATTAGAAGGAAAAATATAATTACTGAGTGGTCTTCAATTGTATGTGAAATATAAAGAAAACAAACAAAAGAACAAGAAAAAAAAAACAAGCTGAAGTGTACAGCAAAAGTGGGGAGCAAAATAGGGAATGGATAAACACAAAGGAATATGGTGACTTTTCATTGAGTGATGTTGTGGCAGGAGAACTCTGGAGACTACAATGAAGCAAGAATAATTTCATGAATAATTAAAAAGAAAGATTTCTGAGGCCTTTGACTTCCAAATAACAAATCCATCTCTGACTAGTGCATCCTGAATATTACATTATGAATTTGTGCTCTGTATCTAACCAGATGCACATTTGAAATCAGATCCATCAGTTAATAGAGACATGATCTCAAAACACATTATTCAATCTATTTAAAACTTGATTTCCTCATATATGAAATGTGAATAATATTGATAACTACCTGGAGGAATTTTTTCAGAATTAGTTTATGTAATATATTGAAAAATTGATTGGCATATGATTTGTGATCAACAAGAGATAGTTGTTTCCAGACACTGCTATTTTACACTATCATAATTTTGTCACATTATTTTCTCTGCCAAAAATGTCTTCTCTTTCTATCATCTGGATTCATTGATATATCTAATGTTTACTAGATACCTAATATGTACTGGACATTTATTAGGCAATGAAGGTAGAATAAACAATTATGATAATTATAGGTGACTCACATTCAAGCCATCAACAAATACTATTGGTGCTAAACTCATATACCAAATCAAGTATTTTACCACTTTCACCCATACCATCTAATCTAAGCCTAGATTACTATAACATACTCTGTCTGAACTTTGTACTCTTCAGCCAAATTCCTACCCAATGGGCAAAGCAATCTGTTTCTTCTTTTTTTTTTTTTTTTTTTTGCATTATCCATTTTTGCAGTTTTTGTTTTATTGATTTTGTTTCTAGCAATGAACATGATATACAAATATCAGATCATATCCTTAATGTGTATGTGACATGACACCCATCATCAAGGTACCATAGCCTTCCAATTTAGTCTGTTTTGCCCCTTCCCACTTTGCTCTTCCTCCATCTCTTGTATCCTCAATTCTACATTCATATTTCTAAGGTTTTTCATTGGTTTGGCTTTATCTAACCCTTTGCTTTGTTCTTCCATTTTCCACGACTAAGTGACACCATATGGTATTTGTATTTCTTATCCTGATTTATATCAATGAGCATAATCCCCTCCAATTCTACCATGTTACCACAAAAGCAAAAGTTCTTTTAATTTTTTTTAAATTGATTGTGTATATGTATCTATTTTACATCATTGTCTACCCTGATGTTCTCCCATCTTATCACCTGAGAACTACCTTAATCTCTGGTGCACATCCCTCCCCCAATTTTACCCTCCAAAACAAAAATTCTTAACTCCACGCTTCTTACCAAGACCTGCATAGCTCGGTATAATCTGATAACTACCTGTTTATAAAATCTCACCTCAAGTCCCACCAATCTCTCCCCTCACTCCTAATCAAGTGTTCCTCATATATATCCCTCATATAGCATGAGTCAATCTCCTAACATGAGTTTTCACAGTTACTTCCCCTGTATTAGATGGCATTTGTTCCAGTTGCAAGAGCTGGGTTCTCCACTTTTTTCAAATCTTAGCTCTAGAATAACCCCTGAAGACATTTCTGAACATTCTCTTTAAAAATTCTCCCACTCTTTACCCTCTAGCATCTCCTATTACACCTTTGCTCTTTTTGACACTCATCATCTGGCCCAATATTTTGTTTTGTATGTTATATCCAGCTTCTACAGTAGAATGGACATTCTATAGGAGAGAAATGTAATTCCATACAACCATCTATATCCAGCATCCAGTCTGTAAATCTGTAGGTCCTCAAATGAAGAGTTAATGAATTAGAAAAATATCATAGTCCACTAAAAAAAAAAAAAAACTGGGGATAGTGGGGGTAGGATGGATGAGGAGCTGTCATGGTAACTGGAACTGAAAAGAGGTTATAGAAAACATCCCCCTCTTCAATTAGAGAGTTTTTATCAGAGACAGAACATCTCTTACCTAATTATGCTAGCAGGAATCTAACTGATTTTTAAATACTGCTAAAAAGACACAGCAAACACTGTAGAGAATGTCAAACTTGTGACAGGAAAATGACAGTTGAGATTTGTCAGGAATATGTAATGAACATCCTGTGAATAAGGAGACTATGATTAATAGATTACATCTTAGAACTAATATGTTTAAGTAGTGCATATGGAATTTGATAGTTTTCAGTTATCACATAAATTCATATTATATGACATTTCTCTCCTATTTATTCTTAAAGTTGATTAATATATCTGATGATTTATAAATCACTTTTGTGTGTGTGTTTCCTTTGTCACAGTTTTACTTTTTATGGTTGTACTTTTTTTTTAGAGCAGTTTTAGATTCACAGCAAAATTGAGAGGAAGACACAGATTTCTGATAGACCTCTTGTCCCTCAACCCAAATGCATAAGCTTTCCCAATTATTAGCATCCCTCACTGGAATGTACATTTGTTATAACTAATGAATCTAGATTGGTGCATCATGATTACCCAAAGATCATAGTTTATCTTAGATTTAACTTCTGATGTTACATATTCTGTGAGTTCAGACAAATGGATAATGCCAAGTGAGCACTACTATACTATCTTACAGAACACTTTTTTTCCTTTGATCGTACATATAAAATGCAGATATAGGGAAAACAAACAAAAGGACAAATAAAACTTAAAACTAGCAAACTGTTTTAAACACTTACTCTCATAAAATCCCTTTGTTCCTTGACTGCTTAGCTTTCTACCCTCAATCCCGAACAATCACTGATCTTTTCAGTGTCTTAGTAATTTTGTGATTTTCAGGTATGTACTTGCAATTACACAATGTGTAGTCCTTTCAAATTGACTTCTTTAACTTAGTTAACAGGCATTTAATTTTTCTCCATTTCTTTCCATGACTATATAATTCATTTCTTTTCAGAGCTGAATGATTCCATTGTCTGAATGTTCTACAGCTTATCAGTTCACCTATTGAAGATATCTTGGTCACTTCCAAGTTTGGGCCATTATGAATAAAGTGTTACAAATCTGCGTAGGCTTTTGTGTAGACATAAGTTTTGAACCTATGGGCAAATACTGAGAAACACAATTGCTGTATGGTTAGAGTATGTTTGCTACTGTAAGAAACTGTCAGTTTACCCCCACCCCCATTTTGCATTCCACCATCCATGAATGTGATTCCTTTTCTCATCTTCTCCAGTATTTGGTGATAGTATTCTGGCTTTTGGCCAACTTTCTTTTTTTTTTAATACTTTATTTATATATGAATTTCACATCTCTGTGATCTCTGGGGTTCCCCCCTCCATGATCGTCCCCACCCTGTCCCATCCCCCCCCCCAGGTCGTGTACATTACTTTGGTTGCTGACTTGTTTTGACTTTTCTTCATAGCTTTTTCTTTATCTTTCCCATGTCCCATATAGTAGTGAAACCATTTGGTTTCTGTTTTTTTTTTCTTTTTGACTTGTTTCTGCTAATATGAATTCTTCTAAGTCCATCCATGTTATCATAAAATCATCTAATTTGTCATTTTTAATTGATGAGTAATATTCCATTGTGTATATATACCACATCTTTTTCATCCAGTCATATGTTTTGGGACATTTCGGTTGCTTCCATGTCCTTGCAATTATAAATAGTGCTGCAATAAACATCCGAGTACAGGTGTCCCATTGTACCCATGTTGAAGTCACCTTGGGATAAATTCCCAGGAGAGCAATTGCTGGGTCAAATGGTAGTTCCATTTTCATTCATTTGAAGCTCTATACAGCTTTCCATAGAGGTAGGACCAGTTTACATTCCCACCAGCAGTGTAAGAGTGTTCCCTTCTCTCCACATCCTTCCTCGCCAGCACCTGATGTTGCCTGTTTTTTGGATGTGGGCCATTCTTACTGGTGTAAGGTGGTATCTCATTGTGGTTTTGATTTGCATTTCCCTTATTGCTAGTGATGTTGAGGAATTCTTCATGTGCCTGTTGGCCATTTCTATTTCCTCTTTGGAGAAGTTTCTTTTGAGTTCTTCACCCCATTTTATGATTGTGCTTCTTGTTTTGCTTTTGTTTAATTGTGTGAGTTCCTTGTGGATCTTTGTTATTAAACCCTTATCACTCTTGTGGAGAGCAAAAATATTTTCCCATTAGGTTGGACTTCTTTTAGTTTTTTCTGTTGTCTCTTTTGCTATATAGAAGCTTTTTTATTTTGATGTAGTCCCATCTGTTTATGTTTTCCTTCAATTTTTTGTCATCAGTAGATTTTCCCAGAAAGAGGTTTCTGAATTGTACTTCCTGGAGGGTTTTTCCCAAGTTATTTTCTATGTATGTTATGGTTTCAGATCTGACATTTAAATCTTTTATCCATTTTGAGTTGATTTTTGTACAAGGTGTGAGGATGTTGTCTTGGTCCATTTTTTTGCAGGTCTTAGTCCAGTTTTCCCAGCACAATTTATTGAAGAGGATATCTCTGTTCCAATGTAAGTCCCCCCCCCCTCTGTCAAAGATTAGTTGACTATATATGTGTGGTTTTATTTCTGAGCACTCAATTCTGTACCATTGGTCTGATTGTCTGTTGTTGTACCAGTACCACGCTGTTGTAATTATTATGGTTTTGTAGTATAACTTGAGGTCTGGGATAGTTGGCCCTCCATTCTTTTTTGGACAGGGGCTTGTTGATATTCGAGGTCTTTTGTTCTTCCATATGAACTTCTCTAATTGTTTTTCTCTCTTTAAAAAATGTCATTGGAATAATTACAGATATTGCATCGAATCTGTAGATTGCTTTTGGCAGAATGGTCAATTAGATGATGTTAATTCTTCCAATCCATGAGCAGGGAATGTCTTTCCATTTCCTTATGTCTTCTATCTCCTTTAGCAACTTTTTTTAAAGTTTTCCTTGTATAGACCTTTCACGTGCTTTGTTAGGTTTATTCCCAGGTATTTAATTGTTTTTGGTGCAATGGTAAATGGGATGGCTTTTTTAATTTCTTCTTCCTCTTCTTGGTTTTTTGCATATAGGAAAGCTACTGACTTCTGTGTGTTGATTTTGTGTCCGGTTACCTTACTGAACTGGTTTATTATTTCAAGTAGTTTTTGCATGGATTTTTTTTGGGTTCTCTATATAGAGAATCATGTCAACTGCATATAATGATAGCTTCAGTTCCTCTTTTCCTATTTGTATCCCTTTTATTTCTTTCTCTTGCCTTATTGCCCTAGCTAAGACTTCCAGAACAATGTTAAAAAGTAGTGGGGAGAGTGGGTATCCTTATCTTGTTCCAGATCTTAGTTGGAATAGTTTTACTTTTTCTCCATTTAATCATGTTTGCCACAGGCTTGTCATAGATTGCTTTTATTATGTTGAGGTATGATCCCTTGATACCCATTTTTTCAAGGATTTTTATCATGAATGGATGCTGGACTTTGTCAAATGCTTTCTCTGCATCTATTGATATAATCATGTGGTTTTTTTGTTTTCTCTTTGTTGATGTGTTGTATTATGTTAATTGATTTCTGGATGTTGAACCATCCTCTTGACCCTGGGATAAACCCACATGATCGTGGTGAACAATGCTTTTTATGCATTATTGGATTCTATTTGCCAGGATTTTGTTTAAAATTTTTGCATCCGTGTTCATTAGGGAATTGGACTATAGTTTTCTTTCTTGGTGCTGTCCTTATTTGATTTTGGTATGAGTGTGATGTTTGCTTCATAGAATGTGTTTGGCAGCTTTCCTTCTGTTTCAATTTTTTTGAAAAGCTTTAGAAGTGCAGGTGTTATTTCATCTTTGAATGTCTGGTAGAATTCATTTGTAAAGCCATCAGGTCCTGGGCTCTTGTTTTTAGGTAGAATTTTGATGACTGCCTATATTTTGCTGCTTGTAATTGGATTGTTTATGTTCTCTATATCTTCTTTGCTCAATTTTGTGTATTTGTGTCTTTCTAAGAATCTGTCCATCTCCTCCAAGTTGTTGTATTTATTTCCATATAGTTGTTCATAGTAATCTCTTATTATCCTTTGGATTGCTTTTGTGTCTGTTGTAATTTCTCCTCTTTTGTTTGTGATCCTGTTTGAATTTTCTCTTCTTTCCTTTGTGAGCTTTGCAAGGGGATTATCAATTTTATTTTTTCAAAGAACCAGTTTTGACTTTGTTGATCTTCTGAATAGTTTTTGGTTTCTAGGTTATTAATTTCTTCCTTTATTTTTATTATTTCTTGTCTTCTTCCAGGTTTTGGATTTTTTGGTTGCTCTTTTTCTAATTTTTCAATTTGGGAGATAAGGTTATTTCTTTGGTTATTTTCTTGCTTTTTGATATGGGCCTTTATTGCTATGAACCTTCCTCTTAGGTATGTTTTTGCTGCATCCCAGACATTTTGGAATGCTGTGTCTTCTTTTTCATTTGTTTCAAAGTAGGCTTTAATTTCTTCTTTAATTTCTTCAATTACTTATTCTTCATTTAGTAACATGTTGTTCAGTCTCCCAAATGTTGTATGCCCTACTTGCTTTCTTTTTATTGTTGATATCTAGCTTGATGCTTTTATGATCTGAGAAGAATGTTGGTATTATTTTAATCTTTGTGTATTTATTCAAGTTTGCCTTGAGGCCTAGTATGTGGTCAATTTTAGAGAATGATCTATGTGCATTTGAGAAGAAGGTGTAGTCTTTCCCTTGTGGGTGTAGTGTCCTGTAGATATCTAATAGGTCCAATTTGTCTAGGTCTTCTTTAAAGGCTTTTGTGTGCTTGTGTAGTTTTTGTTTTTTTGATCTGTCCTTTGTTGAGAGTGGGGTATTAAAATCTACTATATATGTATTTTCATCCATATTTGTTTACAATTCTCTTAGTAGCTGTCTTATGAATCTTGGTGCACCCTCATTTGGTGAGTATATATTTATAATTTTTATGTCTTTTTATTGGGTTGACCCTTGAACCATTAGTTAGTGACATTCTTTATTCTTTGTCACATTTTAAATTTTGAAGTCTGCTTTGTCTGCTATAACTATAGCTACCCCTGCTTTTTTGGGGGGCCCATTTGCTTGTAAAATTGTTTTCCATCCTTTCACCTTCAATCTGTGCTTATCTTTTGGTATCAGATGTGTTTCTTGGAGGCAGCAGAACGTAGGGTCCTGTCCTTTAATCCAGTCAGCAACTCTGTGTCTTTTGACTGATGAGTTTAGTCCATTGACATTTAGAGTAATTATTGATGTTTGAAGTTCTAACATTGGGTTCCTGGTGTTTATTTGGGGCTCTGATTTAGTTTCTTCTTCTTAATTATTCATTCTTGTCAATTCTTCTGTGGGTTTCCATCTTAGGGCTTCCTGCAAAAGTTCTTGGAGTGGAGGTTTGGTGGTAGTAAATTTCTGGAGACTTTGTCTGAGAACGCTCTAATTTTTCCTTTGTAAAGAAAGGACAGTTTTGCTGGGTAGAGTATTCTTGGCTGGCACTTTTTGCCTTAGAGTGCTTTGAAGATGTGGCTCCATTCTCTCCTTGCTTGGAGAGTCTCTTCTCAGAAATCTGAGGTCAGTCTACTGGGTTTTCCTTTGTAGGTTATCTGTTTCCTATCTCTTGTTAGTCTCATAATTTTTTCTTTATCTTTGGCTCTTGAGAGTTTTACTATGATGTGTCTTGCTGTGTTTTTTCTTTCATTATATAGTTTGGTGTCCTTTTTGCTTCCTGGATGTCTATTTTCATTTCTTTCTTCAGATTGGGGAAATTCTCCTCCCTTATTCATTGAAAAGCTTTTCGAATCCTATGTCTTTCTCTTCTCCTTCTGGGATCCCAATTATTCTTATATTTGTTTTCTTTAGGGTATCTGACAGATCTCAGACTTTTTCTTCTCTCTTCTTACCTTGTTTTTCTCTCTCTTTTTCTTTCTTCATCCTCTCTACTTCTGTGTCCTCAAGTGTGCTAATTTGCTCTTCTATTTCTTCTAGTCTACTTTCCTGGCTTTTCCCTGCATTTTTGAGCTCTTTTATTACTCCTCTTAGAAACTGTATCTCAGTCAGCTTCTTATTTAGAGTCTCAATCTTATTCTTCTGTTCATAGATGATATTACTCATTTTGCTGCATTGTTTTTTATATTTTTCTATTTCTTCTCTTAGCTCAGTGAAAGTTTCTGATCTCTTGCTTTCCCTTTTTCCTCCATCTTCTCTTGCCTCTTTTAATGCTTTTAACAAATAGATTCTGAATTCTTTGTCTGGCATAGATAACATTTCTTCCATGTCCTCCATGTTGGTTTTCACCGGTTGTTTATCCTTTGGTGATGAGTTAGTCTTCTTAGGGCTTGCTTGTGTATTTGTATTCTTCCTCCTTCCTGTGTTTTCCCTTCGGACTTGCTCTACGTATTGATTCACTATTGTTTTTGAATTAGATGGCATGGTGAAGCCGACCAAACTGTGGTTATTGTTGCCTCTGTGTCTTTGCTGCTGTGGTGTATCTATCTTGTTTCCGTTATATATCTTGGGAGACAATTTCTTTTTCAGTCAGAGGATGTGGTGTGTATATGTGGTTTTCGATTGTCTATATTCTTTTTTCATTTTTTCTCTTCTTTTAGATTGATGTGTAGAAAACTTTTTGGTTGTGGTGTCTTGACAGGCTTGATTAGTCAATGTCCTTGGTTCCCTAGAATGCGCCAGGGCCGCGTGAGGCACCAGCGCTTCTGGGTCTCTGAGCTGTGAGCAGTCTTTCCCACTTGCGTTCCTGGCATGAAATCACAGTCACTGGTTAGATCAATGCAAGGACTGGGCCCTCTCTAGCCCGAGGGTTACCTGGGCAATGGGATGAGCCCTGAGCAAGGTCTCCAGCTTGCCGAGGTGAGCCGACCTTCCCGCTTGCGTTCCCGGCGTGAAATCGCGGTCCCTTGTTCTATAAATCACTTTTTAATATCTTACAGTCTAAGAAATATTCAGTCTGTCATCTTTTCATATGTAATTTCTTCATCTATACAGTTTTCAGATTCCCTATGATTACTAAATTATTGACATCCTTTCCCAAAAATGCAAAGGAAAAAATACAGTAATAGTTTTAAAAACCTTAAGAGTTATTTTTTTTTTTAATTTTTTGAGACTAGGTTTCACTATTTTTGCTTATGGACTGCAGGCTTGTGTTGCCTGGAGTACCACGAACTCAAACAAGCCCCAACCTCAGCTTCCCAGGTAGCTGGGATTATAGGTGTGTGCCACCACACCCAGCTATTTTGGGGGACTAGGTCACACTGTGTTGTCCTGAATGGGACTCGAACTGAGATCCATAGCCCCAGCTGCTTCATAGGGTGAAGTTTACAGGCACGCACCACCATGCCCAGTGAAAACCTTAAGAGTTTAAATAGAAACCATTTCACAGTGTATTAGTCCATTCAAACTTTTCAAAGGTCTGTTTCCACCATCTCAATCAAGTAGCTAATAAGCCAAGTACAGTTGCTATTGACATACTATAGAAATACTGGACAGAATTGGATCATTGATCTCAACTGGTAACATTAAGATGGTATTTACAAATCAACAATAAAGAGGCTAAATCAGTAACCAAAAGACTCAATAAAAGTCCAACAGTGGATGTTTTCATTAGTGAATTCTTTTAAACATTTGAAAAAAAATCAAAAACTCTTCCCAAACTCTTCTAAAGAATTGAAAAGCAAGGAGCACTTCTGCATTCATTTTATAAGGACAACTTTACTGATTCCAAAAACAAATGAAACCACATAACAAAATTGTAGATCAAAGATTAATATAGATGTAATCATTCTCAACAAAATATTAGCAAAATATTTGCAAACTAAATTCAATGAAATTCTTCAAGTATCATTTACTAAGATCAAGAATATATTTATTGATTACAAGGATGGCTCAACATATGCAAATCAATAAATATGACATATTGCATTAATTGAATGAAAAATAAGTCCTATGATCATACCTGATGCATAAGAACATTTGACAAAAATATATCATTACATAATAAAAGTGTTAAAAATCCTGGGTATAAAATGAACATCACCAACTTAACAAAATCTTTATACAACTAGGCCACAGCTGACTTTTACTCTGTACTGAAAATTTATTTTCCTCTAAATTTAGGAAAAAAATCAGGAATACTCTACCTTACCATTTCTACTCAACAGAGTAGTAGAAATCCTAGTAGGAGCAGTCATACGAGATAAATAATATTGACTAGGAAGATGTAAGATTATCTGTTTTTAGATAATCTTACATTAGAAATGGAAAGCTATAGTATCCATTTAAAAAACCATTAGAACAAATAAATAAGGTCAATAAAATTATAAGATTAAAACTGACTTACAAAAATCAGTGCATTTCTACTAAATAATTCTCTGCAGGAGAAAATAAGAGAACTATTTACAATAGCATTACAACTTACATGATATTTAAAATGGTATCAAAAATAAAATACTTGGAAAGGGGGTATAGAAACTATTTACTGAGTTCTTATCAATACGTTTTTGGAAAGTGGTATTAACACAAAAAAATGACATTTAACCAAACCAGGTACTTGAATAGCCTTATTTTGTTCAAGTTTACTGAGATTCTTTTTTTCTTGTCAATGTTACAACCAGATGACATTGAACAAATTGAGATTATTCAAGGATATGCTCCACCATGAAATTTGTGATATATCAATGAGATAAGGAAAACACAATAAAAGGAAAAATAACTCAAAAGTCCAACATTGGATGGTTTCATTAGTGAATTATTGCTGTGTATCATTTGCAAACCAGAAGAGTCATTCCAAACAAGATAAGGAAAACCTCTCTTGTTAATCTAGAAGTTCAATGCATACTCATCAAAGTTCAGTGGTATTTTTCATAATATTTTAAAGTTTATGTGATAGAACAAAAGTCATCAAAGAGCTAGTATAATCCTGTGGAAGAAGTCAAAAGAATCACAATACCTAATTTCAAATTGTATTACAAAATTACAGCAATTAACACAATATGGTTCTTGTACACAGAGCAGTGGAGCAGAAGAGAGCTTAGAGGTAACTCCCACATACATGATCAATTAATCTTTAATGAGGTTGCCAAGAATACATATTGAGAAAAGTAACCTCCCAATAATTGGTGTTAAGAAAACTGAATGTAAAATAAATGAAACTCTACACCTCTCATACCACATACAAAAACAAAAATAATTCAGTAGGTCAAAGATTTAATTGTAAGACTTGAAAATTTTAAATCTCCTAGAAGAAAACATTGGGAGAAAGAAAATTGTGATAGGTCTTTACAATGATTTGTTGATTATATGACCACAGAGCTGACAAAATCTGAAATAAACAAGTGGGATTACATTAAAAAAGTTTTGCACAACAACGGGAATAATGAATAAATTACAAGGCAACCTGCAGAATGGAATATTCCCAAACCACAACTCTGATAAAAGACTAATAACCAAATTATTTACTTTTTAAAATTCATATATAACTCAATAGTTAGAAAAGGCAAATAATCTAATTTTAAAATTAATTATAAAATTGAATAGACAGTTTTCCAAATAAGACATGCCAACAGATATAGAAAATAACCTCCTTACCATCATCAGTGAAGTGCTGAGATATCACCTCATACCTGTAATTATGTTTTATTCTAGTGAAAAATAATTTTTTATCAAGCTAACATAAGTTTACAACACTGTGTTTGAGTCTAATAAAGGACAAGTATGTAGAGTACATAAAGAACTGCCAGTGGTGGTGCTCATAATGTAGCATGTAGCATAAACATGATTGCATGTAGATGTCAAAACATAATGCTGTAAACATGACACATGTTATAAACAAACATTATCTCAATTTAAAAAAAAGAATGCTAAAAGTACTCTCAAAACAGCAAAAACATTCCACAAGTCAATCTAAAAAATGAACAGGCATTTCACTGAAAAGGCTATCTAAATGGTAAATAAGCACCAAAAATATCATTATTCATTGGATAATCTAAAAATTAAAACCACAGTGAAATATTTCTACTTACCTGTAAGAATGGTTGAACTTAAAAATAATGTCAGTACCAAATTCTGGTGAATATATAAAGAATACAAGCAACATACATATTGCTAGCTAGATATAATGTACAGCTACTAGGGAGAAGTGTTTGACAGTTTTTAAAATAACATATGATCCTTTCTAACCCAGCAATTAAGTTACTGTCATTTATTCCAGAAAGCCTAAAACATGTTCACACAAGTACCTTTACATGAATATTTATAACTGCTTTACTTGTAATAACAAAATACTAGAAACAATCCCTGTTCTTCCCCAGGTAGATGTCTATCATGTGTTACTTCCATACTTCAGACTACTGAGCAGAAAAAGAAAAACTATCAACACATACATGAAACACTGGATAATTATGTTTGGTGGGAAAGTCAGTTCGAAAGAGCTATATTTTCCATGATTACATTTCCATGCCTTTCTTGAAACAGCAAAATTATAACAAAACTAATACAACAAAAACTATTCTCCAGAGATTAGATGTTGTAGGGGAGAGAAGTGGGAGGCTAAGGAGGGAGGGGGGAAATAGGAAGTGACTGTGCATATAAAAAAGCAAGATATGGTCCGTGTGTGAGGAAAATATTCCTGTATCTGGACTGTGTCAATGTCAGTATCTTGATCATAACTTTGTGCTATTGTTTTGCAAGATAACAACAGTGTTTTATTGCCTTGCAGAATATTACCTTGGAGAAAACTGAATAAAGGGTTCATAAGATTTTTTTCTTAAAACTGCATGTGAATTATGATTATTCCAAAATAAAGAGTTTTTTAAAAGTAGAAAGTCTTTGGAGTTTGAGCTGAGATAGTGAATTAAAATGAAGAGTAGGTGGTGTTATTGGACTAGGTAAAGCAGAGAACATAGTTTGTTGTGAATGATTGGAGAATGAAACAAAGGTGACAGTTAGAATAAGCACCTAGGAAAATGTGAGAGTTGCCTTGATTCCTCCTGAATGTGGTTTTCTGTTCCAAACCACGGAAAGGCAGAACAGCACTTCCCCTTTGAGATCTGTAAAACACATGCCCATGTGTCCTTCCAGATAAATTTCCTTAGGGTTTAAGTCAATTCTAGTAGGTTCTGTTTCTTGCTGTCAAAAAATTTTTAAACAAGAAAGTCATGTTCACAATTACCTTGAATTTCAGAACAAAATAGAATGTTAAAAAATATGAAAAAATATGCAATATATACAACATAAGTCAATTTCTTTTTTGTTTTGTTACTACTGTAGCATACATTTTTTAAACGCTAATGCAGTCTATAGTAAATCTATGAACATATTCATAACTTTACCTATACTGATTATAGTTATAAACATGTAACTGTCCAGAGTCATACACCTGAATATAAGTGTAAAATAGGATGGAGATGTCTCATTTTAATGGGAAAACCTTATGAAATGTTTTTTAGTAGTTGAATAAGCTGTTTTGATCCTACTTCAACTTTTAGTACTTTAATCAGCTCACGTTCAATAACTAGAAAAAAACAAAAGGAAAAAGTTTGAGAGAAATATTATTGTTTGGAGAACATCTATTTATTTAAGCTAGACAGCATATACGACAATCAATTTCTATTACTGGATTATGTACATCATTAATGAAAACAAATTCTTATACTCTTAATGTTCATACACAGAATTAATTGCAGGAAAGTGGTTTCGATCACTTCTAAGAAAGCAGAATAACCTAGTCTCTAAAAAAATAGCCAGGGGAGGTGGCACAGGCCTGTAATCCCAGCTACTTTGGGGGCTGAGGCTAAGAGTCACTTGAGACCAAGAGTTCGAGACGACCCCCAGTCTAGTCTCTAAAAAAAGAAAAGAAAAAGAATTCAATTTAGAAAGAATCCTCTCAGAAGCATTTGTATTGGATTTATTTAAAATAGTCACTACCTTTCCATCTCACAAGGTTTATAAGAATTAGCCATAATTCTGTTTTAGAAATTGTTTATTCTATTTCAAGGTGCACTCATGCACATTTATTATCTAGTCGCTAAGCGCAACACGCTGAGCTATACTGTGCTACACGCTGAGATCTACAAAACACACAGCCCTGAAGACCCTCAGACAATGAAGAGACAACATCTGTGGTGAGCCTGTGATCAATCTTATGATCATAATGATTAAGTGTGTTCCTATAGCTACAAAGACAAAAAAAAATCAGCAAAATTTTGCCTAGTCAATTTCAAACTAGTGAGCTTATATTTATCAAGTCCTTGTATAAATTTAATCACATCATTATGAAATAGAATGTGAAATCTCAGAGAACCTTCCTCATTGCATATTGTGTAGCAAAGATAAGCTGGAACCTTTAGAGAAAAGGTCATGAACCAGTTTTATGGAGAAGAAATACAAACTAAAAGTTAGACAATATTTTGGAAATTAGAAACTTTACATTACAATTCTAAAAAGTGTTTAAAAATAGAACACACAAGTCAAATGCTGTATGTCCACATCAACTATGACTATAGGATGGAGCTGTTTTATATCAGACAATAAGATTTCTAGAACCCATAAATTTTATCTTCATGAGGTTTGGCATATTTTTAACCAAAAAACTACTAAAACATAACTTCTGACATTTTCTGTGAATGGAATGTTTTCAACTTGTTTCTCATAAATGGAAATAAATTAAAATGAAATGGGCATTTAATAAGTAGAGCAAAGCTGCCTGGTGGTATATGAAGCACTTATCTCATTAAATTGCTTTGCTATGAAAACATATTAACAAACCATCACAATTATCATCTTAGTTCTTCCTTTTGAGTATCACACACCAGGTACTATACTTTGTAATCTCCAGATGCTACTACATTTAATCCCTATGATGATTCTACCACCCCAATTTTATAGAATAGGAAACTGAGGCAAACCTGTGGTCAAAAACCACAGACCCATATGTCACCAACACATTCTAACACCTCATTATGATTGGACTGATGCAAAAATAGGGACTTTCTGGGAAGTAAAGCTCAGGAGGTAGACAAACAAGCAGAACTATCATTTTTATTTTAGGACTCTACCATTTGCTTCTTTTTTTTAATAAGGAGAATGGATTGCTTTTATGATAAAAAATTATTGAACTCCTTGATTTGATAAAACATCCAGTGTATGAAAATGTCAAACCTCTTGAATGCTAAACACACAGCAGACACTGAGTAAATATGAGATAGAACTAAACTGAATCGAACTATTTTATCCTTTCAAAAATGAAAGAACAGAAATTAGTTAAAATACCAAAATGTCTATATCATATTGACAAAGCATAGGTTAGATTAAATATATATTTGCCTTGTATAAGTAGATATAAATAGCTAGAGAATAACAATATTCTGCCATAACAAATATTAGTAGTTCTCAGCTTCTGTTGTACAAGTCAATTTCTGTGAAGTAATTATTTCTGATATTTTTCTTAATGAAGGAAATCAAGCCCTACTCCAGATGACCTGAATCTAAACCTCAAAGGTAGAATTCAGACATATGCCTCTTGGAAAAATCACCACAGACATTTGTGACTGAGAATCCCTACTACATTTTTTAAAAAATCATCATACACACATCAGAAAGTATTCAGGTTTACTAGACAAATAGTAGCACAGTTTATAATATTTTATAATAACCCAAAATGCAAAATAGTCAAGCTTTAGGACAGTAGATTGAATTAATTCTAGTCTATTAATAGAATGGAATGTTCTAAAGCTATCGGTACTGACATTCAATAGTGGGATGAATCTTAAATAAAATGTTGAACTAAGGTAATCAGACACAAAAACCAAAATACTATATAACCTTATTACCATTGTATTAGCATTAAATTTAAGAACTGAAAAAATCGCTTTTGCTGTTAAAAGTCAGGTTATAACTACCCTTGGAGTGGGGGGAGAGTCCTGCAAGGGAGAATGTAAATTTCTTGTATACACTTATTTTTCTGTTTCTCACTCTAATAAGGTACATGGGTATACTCAGCTTAAGGAAACTATTCAAGCTGGATGACATGTGCAATTTGCTGTAGCATATTATATAGCACTATAAGGGTAAAATAAACCTTAAACATCCATATCAAATAGTAGTTCAAAATTTTTAAATCTGAATAAATAAAAATCTTAAATCAGGACACATTAAATTTTTCAAACAGAAAAAAGGTACTATCATAAAAGAAAGCAGTACTGGCAGACGCACTGACTGTGAGGTTAGACTCAAACGCAGTTGTTGACTTCTCCAGGAACATCTGTGCCATGGATTTTGTATTTCACCTGCCTCAGAGAGTTGTTGGCAGGACTACAAAGCATATATATTGTAAGTATAATATTTAGTACATGATTCAGTAAGTATCCATTGCTTTCCTTCCTTGCCTGACCCTGGAATAAGATACCTTTTTCACAGCTACCACACAAAGCAACTACTAGCTCTTCAGTGTAGTAAGATGTATAACACATGCTCAGTGTCAGTATGGGCAAGCACACCACTGCAATGTTTGTACCAGGTCAGAATTAGGTGATTCCAAAGATTTTCAGATAATGCCAATTTTACAAGCTTTTCTAGGATAAGAAAGGAAATATTCCTTGGTGACTAAGATTCCAGACAGACATCTCCTCTAGTAGCCAGAGTCATGGGTGCATAATGTGATATCTGAAAGAACACTGGGATGTGACACACAGCTTTTATCATTCAGGAGCTGTGGTCTTGAGTCAATGGATGTGACCAAATAAGGACCATTGAAAGAAAGTGAGGATGAAAGTCCATGACCAAATTCAAATGTAGCAGAAAAAAAGCATATCTGGGTGTTAAAGGATTCTGAATTCAATATCCACCCTCACTAGCAGTCTTCCATGAAAAGTGTAGATAGTTGTCAGACATGGCGAGAACTAGGATGTCACTAGTCACTGTGCCTGCACTAAACATGAACTGTGCATGGAGTCTCTAGTTTCACAGCCCAGTTCTCATCTCAGCTTCCTAACTGAAGGGAATTAGAGAAGATTGAGAGGAACAAAGGTTGAAAACTAAAATAAAAAAGCAAAAGTGAAAATTAACTAGCATTACTCACATAAGAAAATGGTAGGGTACAATACCACAACATCTTTTATTATATTTGAATCAAACAATAATTTAGAGGATAAATAACAGATGTACAATTTTGACAAGATCAAACCAAGTGCTCAACTTCACTATTTTTAGTGCCCTGCCTATTGATTCCACTCCTGCTATTCCAGGGGAGGGGGGGAGGGGGGGAAGAAATGATGCCTCCTTCACTGGTTTTAATTTGTATTTAGAATTGCACACATACACTGAAGACAGAATCACTGTAACTTCTGACTACAGTACTGAAAAATGCCCAGAAACCAAAGTAAAAATAGGAGAGCAGGAGAAAAGAGTGGCTGGGTGGACAAAGTTGTTTGATATTTTATAATCTTCCTTTATGTCCCTTCATCAACGGGGTCAATTGCATATGGCTCCAAAAGTCATGCATAATGACCACCCCTAAAATAGATACTAACAAAATTTGGGGTCAGTCATGCAGTCATGAAGGATCAATAATGTTACATGACAGACTTCTGAATATCAAAAAGGATGGTTAAAGACAACAGTAAAATACCAAAACTGCATTCTTTACCTTTAAGTCATTTTTAAAAATTTAATTTTATGACATCTTCTAAAAAGTTAATTGATTGCTCACAAAAATGCCATTGGGAATATAGCTAAGAAATAAATTAAAATATTTTTTTACAAGCTAAACTTTTACATGCTAATTACTAGGATTGTAAAATTGGGAAATGGAAATGGAATAGGGTAACTTTAATTCAAAAAATAGAATTGTAAGGTTTATTAGTTATTTAGCTCTAGAGTGGGGTGGGCAGGTTTTTTTCTTTAGTAGGCTGGATAAATACCTTAGAATATGTAGACCAAATGATTCCTGTCACAAGTGCTCCACCCTAACATTGTAACATGAAAAAAGTCACAGAGAATATATGAGTGATCATGACTCATGACTCTATTCTAGTAAAACCTTCTTTATAAAAAAGGTACAGCAATGCCTGCTCCAGAGAATTATTGCCAAGATTACTTTCCTATTAGGTGGATACATGTTATATTAAATAACTTTTCTACCAAAACTGGTAATGAGAGGATGTTAGTTCCCAATAGTCTGACAAAAGCTTGGGCACTGATATCTTGGGAGAGTTTGAATTCTCCATCAAGTTTCCTTTTGCTTAGAATAATCAGAAAATAACCTCCTTGTGTCTAAATATACACTTCACCTGTTTTCAAAATTTTAGAAAGCATATTATAAAGAAAACTAAAATAATTCAAAGATAAAACCTCAATACAAAGTAGAATCTTTTAGGAAGAAAATTCTGTCTGGCAGCCTCAAGCACTATTCATCTCAACACAGCAAGATGTGTAATTCTAAAACATGTACTTAAGACAATTTGCCTCTTTCTACTTTCAATGACAACATAAAACACTATCAGCAGAAACAAATGCAGGCTTCATCTTCAACAAAACTACCATATATGAGAAGAAATGTTCAAGTCAGGGATGATCCATGAGTGATGGGATAAGGCTGAGAGGAGCCAAAGCTACAGATCTCATATAAAAATATCAGCCTCTGTTTTTCAAGAGATGACAAACTATGAGAGGGAAGAACAACAATCCCCTTTTTGTAACCATCAGAATTGGAGGAGGTTTGTTGATGACATGGGCTTTCCTGATTCCATCTTGTAGACATAGAGCTGAATTAGAAATGAGAAGCAGCCCGTCAGGGTGGAAAGGTGACCATTGGAAAATGTTTGCTTGGATTGCAGTCCTGATGAATCAATGGGTTACTGAGAGAGGGAAGGATCAAAATCAAACATATTATGTAATACCAGGAACTTGGCCAAACCAGATGCAAATGTCACTAGATTATGAATAAATATCTAAACTATAGATAAAGAATATTTCTCCTCTAAAATTTTTTTTCAAAGGTGAATAAAATTTCCACTGAATCTGTGACATAAATGACAAGACCTTAATAAAGCCATCTCCTACATAAACCAGAGCTTGAAGCACTGATTTTAAGTGCCAAGTAACCTCAAGTAAGACTAGCAGGGATACCAGGAAACAATAGAGTAGGATCTGACTTTTTAAAAAATGAGATGATTAAACAAACAATCATTAGGAAGAAAATGGTAGCCCTGAAGAGATAAAGGACCATCATATAGTCATAATTGGTGTCCCTGAGGAAGACAATCAAAATAATTCTAAGAAAAATTGAAAGATGTAATTCAAGTAAATTTTAAAATTTGGGGAAGGAGGCAGATGGAATATGAGTATGAGTGTTTTGGTGGATGGTATTAAAAGAAAAAAAGGAAAGTTCTTAAAAAAAGAAAATTTTAGAGAGACATTTAAGAAGTTGATGTATATATTAAAAGGGCACACACACTATGTTACAGGAAAAACTGACAACAGAAATATAGTTCCAGTTGAAAGCAATGAACTTACTAGATAACAAATCTTAAAATAACAAACAGAAATTTATTAGAGCAGTCAGACAAAATGCATAAGACAAGCAAAAGAGGAAGGGGTTACCTCATACTTCTCCACATCCACATTCAACTCCTAACTAGTAAAATAATTTGTACAGGATCATCTTATTCAGTCATCAAAACATGGAAACAGCCTAAATGTCCATTGATGGACAAATGGATAAAAAAAAACAGATATATAATATTATTCAATCTTTAAAAAGAAGGAAACTATTTGATCCGGCAATTCCGCTTCTGGGGATCTATCCAAAGGAAGCCAAAATACTATTTCAAAAAAGACACCTGTATTCATAGGTTATTGCACAATATTCACAATAGCCAGAATATTGAAACAGCCTAAGTGCCCCAAATTAGACAAATGGATCAGGAAGTTGTGGTATATTTACACAATGGAATACTATTCAGCAATCAAAAAAGACAAATGTGATGCATCTGTGATAAGTTGGATGGACCTAGAAGGAATCATGATAATGGAAATAAACCAGAAAGAAAAAGAGAAATATTGCATGACCCCACCTATACGCAGGATATAGGGAAATCAAACAAGCAAAAGTACAAGTGAAACTTAACACTAACAATCTGTCAGCAATTGAAGCATAGAGCAAGGGAAGGGAGGGGGTAAAAACAGGGGATGGATGAGCACAAGAGATTAAGGTGATGGTTCACAGGTGACAAGGTAGTGGGAGAACCTCGTGGTATGAGGATGTACGAAATATATACCTGTGCAAATCAAAAAAGCAAGAAAACCATGCCTTCGTGACAATACGAATGCACCTGAATAACATCATCCTGAATAAAATAAGCCAGATGCAGAAGGATGAATAAGATATGATATAATAACACACTAATCTGAAATAGTCAAGCTCATAGAAGCATAAAGCAGAATCGTGATTACCAAGAATGATGAGGAAAGAAAAGCAGGAAGGTTTTTAACAAAGGGTACAAAATTCTAGTTAAGCAAAATAGATAACTACGTTTTTTCTATGGTTAAAAGCAGCACCTGCAGTGGACAACAGTATATTGTTAAAGGGTATATTGTATGTTAAGTATTTCTATGACTAAAAAAAAAAGGCAGTCAGTGAGAAACTTCTGGAGTTCATGAAGAATTTGTGACAGATTGTAGAGGTACTTTGACAGACGTATAATCTCCAAACCGATCAAGTTGCACACATAAAATATATACAGCTTCTTTTATATTATGCCTGAAAAGTTTCTGCAAAAACTTATATATAGTGCTTTCTAGGAAAGAAAATGTGACATAAAATTTTAGACTATTTTTCAAATATAAAGGTAACAGAGAAATGTTTTTGAATTTAATCACTCAGGGACTTTAGTTCCATGAGTCATTTATGAAGAAGTTAATAGAAAATAAAATTGAGCCAACCAAGAGACTTTGCCACTGGGTCAAATAGATGGAGGTAAACATTCATCTCAATAAACAGGGGAATTAAGCAAAAGAGGATTTAGTGAGCCCTGGGAATATTTAGAGATAATTAATAAAATTGTAAGGAAAAGAGTAGAGATCATGGAAAGTTGTGTGCGTGATTTTGATTTTGTCTTCCTTTACAGATATTATTTAAATTTGACAAAATATATATCTTGTTATTGGATACAACAGGATTGTTATATTGGATATAACAATCTTGTTATATCCAATATATTGTTATATCCAGTAACAAGATACATATATGTATCTTGTTACTGGATATAATACACGTGTGTGTGTGTGTGTGTGTGTGTGTGTCAGGAGGGGATTAAAAAAAATCTTGACAGGAGCACCTCTGCACAAGTCATGTAGATTTAAATTTTATGATGCATCATTAGGCAAAATATTTTCCCTAAACAAATTTTAGCCTTTGACTTATCTTCCATGGCAAATGAGAATGGCATATGTTGTTTGTGGAGAAAGTATCTGGAACCAAGTTAATAAAATGCATTTAGAATGAACATTGATGAAATGGTAAATTGCAGGAGAGAATCTCAAACTGAAGGATGAAAATGTTACAAGCATATAAATCATGACTTTTCTGAATTATTAAGATGTAGCTACTAAAAACTGAATATAGCTTTAGATTTTGAAACGTTTATATGTAAATAAAAATTTTGAAATAAGTATTTTATTACTTTATAAACAGATGGTGACACGTTTTATTAAGGAAAAATTGGTACATCAACGTAAAGGTGTAAGGTGTAAATGTATTAGAGTTGCCAATTTAAAGAACTCTACTAGGTATACGAAAATACTAAGTGGGTGAAAATATGATTATATTATTTTGAATAGCTTTTTGATTCTATTTTGAAATTTAACTCAGGCAATTTTAATACTTTTAACCTGTTTATCAAGAGTGGTTAGATGAAATGTGATAAGTCCATCAGAATTCTAATGCTAATCTACTTGTTTTATAATTATTTAAATATATAATTTTAGAGTGATGTCACTGAGATAAATACATTATTTCTGACTTTGCTCCCCTAGACAGGAAAACAAACAACTATTCATGAACAAGATATTATGAAAAACTGAAAGCCTTCCCTTTGAGATCAGTAACAAGATAAGGCAATTCATTTTTACCACTGCTTTTCAGTATTAGTACTGGAAGTCCTAGTTAGAGCAATAATGTAAGAGAAGGAAATACAAGAAGCTCAAATATGGAAAGTAAAATTATCACTGTTTGCAGATGATATGATAATATCTATACATATATAGAAAACACTAAAAGCATAACAGAAAAACTAATGAAAAAATAAAACAGATCAGTAAGATATCTGGCTATAAAAGCAACACACAAAAATCAGTCACCTTCTTATACACACACAAAAAAAAATCAATCCAAAGAAGAATAAATTAAGAATATCACTCCATTTACTATTGTACCAGAAAACTAAATACCTGGGAACAAACTAAACAATAGATGTGAAAGACCTATACAAAGAAACCTACATAACGTTGTTAAAAGAAATAAAAGACACAATGAAATGGAAAGACATCCCCTGCTCATGGATTGGAGGAATTATCAAAATGCCCATCCTGCCAAAAGCAACCTACAGATTCAATGCAATTCTGGTAAAATTTTTAATGACATTTTTTAAGTACCAACAAATATTACTGAAATTCATATAGAATAACTAAAAACCTCAAGTAGCCAAAGCCCTCCTGAACAAAAAGGAGAGAAAATGAAAGTATTACACTCTAGACATTAAATTATACTACAAATTATTAAAATTAAAACAGCTCAGTACTGAAACAAAAACAGACACACAGACCAATGGAACAGAATTGAAAGCCCAGAAATAAAGCCCCACATATATGGTCAACTAATCTATGACAAAGGGGTGAAAAACATACTTTGGAACATGTATAGTTTCTCCAACAATGATGCTGGGAAAAGTAGACTGCTACATGTTAAAGAATGAGTATAGAGTACTCCCTCACACCATGTACAAAAACCAACTCAAGATGGATAAACTGACAATAGCCACTTGGACATACAACCGAAACTATAAAGCATATAGAAAAAAAACATTGGCAAAACATTCCATGACATATACTGCAGAAACATGTTCAGGATACATCTTCATGTCCTGAAGATGATAGATTAGATTGATGAACATGATAGATTAATTAGATTGATGAAGATAGTAGATTAGTTTAGATTGATGAAGATGATAGATTAGATTAGATTGGATGGATGTATAGATTAGGTAGGATAGGTAGGGTAGGTGGATAGATAGATGAGGTAGACAGATGGATAGATGGATGGATGGATGGAGGGAGGGAGGGAGGGAGGGAGGGAGGGAGGGAGAGAGATAGGTAGTTAGCTAGGTAGCTAGGTAGCTACCTAAATAGGTAGGTTGC